>NQII01005342.1:0-96508 GCA_002778355.1 Clitarchus hookeri
AAAGATTTCGTTCGCTAGTTGCAAGTGTACGATAAAAGTTCATTTAAAATTGCGATAATAATTAATGCTAGTCGTGTAACATCCGATCGATTGTCACATTGCAGTAAAATAATTAAGAATATAAAAAAAAGTGTTAAGGGTACTTATCCAATCCTCCCTTCTGGTTTAATTTAATATCTGGGGTGACTTGGATACGGCATTGGTTGATACACGTGTTACACATACGTTAATTAATCAAAATGTTTGTAATATCCTTCTTATAAATCGCTTAAAGTGGTCAATGCAAATAGAGCCACCACTCGGTTTAGCTTGGCTCACTGCGGCATACAGAGCGCTTGCACGAAAGTAGTTACATGTTTGAAAATTGGTCATTTCTTGGGGAATCCTGCATTTTTGATAATACCTAATTTGCCGTTTCAAGTTATTATAGGCATGGACTTCCTGGTTCATGTTGGTACCTTTATTGGCTTCTAAGGTTGGTGTATTAATGTTTTACTTTCGTGTTGTCACTCTACCATAGCTTCTACTTGCAAATAAATATGACTTTGCGAGTTTAGGGAAAAGCCAGGTTGAGCAGTTTGTGTCGGAGTTTTCTGATGTTATTTCTCCCGCATAGAGAGCATTAGCTCCCGTTAGGAGCATTACAGAATTATCCTTAGTGATCCTAATCCTTCGTGTTGTTAACACTGTCCGGTAGTGCCTCCAGATGGAAAAATGTTTTAAAATATGTTGACTAGGTTGATGATTGAAGAGGTAGTTTCACTGTCGCATAGCATGTATGATAGCCCTACGTTTTCACGCCCCAAGGAAACCCCTGGATACTTTAGACTTGTTGTATACTACAGTCAGGTTAATTCTTGGATTGCTTTAGACATTTCTCCTTCCGTCATTTGGTCATGTTTTCAACAACTTGGGAGTGCGAAGATTTGTGCATTGCTTGATATGAGCCAATATGATCTACGTCCTGTTTCAGAACCTCTACTCGCACCCAATGGGAGTTTGTGTGGAAGTGCATATCTTTTGGAGTCCCTCTTGGTGCTTCAGCACATTTTCTTTTTCTTCAGCGGATACTTCACCCATTCCAATGGAAATCTGTTGGGAATTGCATATCTATATGATGTACTTGAGTATAGTAAATCTTTGTAAGAACGAGTTTCCTAATGTGAAGCAGGTTATTAGCTCTCATGAAAGAAGGATTAACCGTAAAACCCGAGAAAATTACTTGGTCTTCCGATCATGTAAAAGTACTCGGAAATGTAATTTCTGATGGCCAAGTCTTACTGGGCCCTGAGAGGATTAGCCCAGTACTTCCTTTTCTTGGCACCCAAAAATGTTAGGGACGTTTGAAAGTTCTTAGGGATAGTACATAATAACACAAAATGCATTCTTCTCTTCGCTGAGATTAACGCGCCATTAAATCTGTTAAAGAGAAATAATTGACTTTTTATTTGGAAGCCATGATTAGATTTATATTTTAAACATGTAAAACATGTTTTGACTTCTCCTCCTGTTGTATAGTTACCTCCTCTCAAGACCTCTATGTAAAGAGCTGCCCAAATCTCACTCTCTCCAGTTACCTCATTTCGACAGGAAATTCGTTCTACATTTTGATGCTAGTGTGATAACTTTGGGTGCTGTATTGTGTCAACAAATGGAAAACTGTATTTTCTCATTGCATACGTCAGTAGGTTCATGACAGGTGCAAAACGCAAATATTTAACTTACAAGAAAGAGACTTTGGCCTGTGTATAGGCTGAAGTGAACGCTTTCCATATTTCTTGGAAATGTGCAAATATTCGACCTTAGCACTGACAATCAGGCGGCGTACTGACTGTGTTAATCAAAAGAGCAACTATGTAAATTAGGCTGATAGGTTGAACGCCTTTCTTGTTTTCGGTTTACAATTGTTCATGTGAAGTGTTCGGATAGTAATGTGGCATACGTGTTATCGCGTTTGTATTATGTTACAGAATGACGAGTTTTTCTCATTTTTATACGCCGTTTAGGACGTTCGAGCTAAGGCTCGGATTGTCTGCTAGAACTTGTAGAAAATAAAATAAATATGAAAATAAGAGAGCCACATTAATTGTGTTATTAACATCCATAATTTCTTAAATAAATACCAAACTTGTGATTCAGTGGTCAGAGACACTGTCAAGTACTCATATGCACGTGTTATTGTTACTAAGCGGAGCAGATTGATCTATGGTAGACGGCTAAGAGCGATGGCAAGAAAGCTGAACTCATTTAGACCACGTGGTTTCGTCTAACTTTACACAATCGCCAAGTGTCCGTTGGGAAGAAATTATAATCTATCAGCAAAGTTTTAGATATTCATTTTTTTACACTTATTTAACTTTTCTTAACAACAGTGCAAGACCTTAAACGACTTCGTGACGTAATCCATGGCAGAAAGAAACTTGAATAGTTTAAATAATCTGCAAATAACCTACATTTCTGAAATTTTTAAAGTTAATATTACGATAAGAATTTTTCCTATCCAAATGCCCTTCCGTTTTTATACTAACATATGCTTTACATATTTAAATAACACATAGCATAATAAGAATAAATTTCATATATGCATAAAACAGTGCCTATAGCATTGGCTTATACATAGCAATACTCTCAGAACAAAACTTACCACACTTTTTGGAGACTCTTTTATTCCAGCAATAATGTTCTCCTCAGTGAGCGCCATGCGCCTGTATTCTGCTCTAGAGCAAGACGAGTGCGGTCCGTAGTAATAACATNAAATAACACATAGCATAATAAGAATAAATTTCATATATGCATAAAACAGTGCCTATAGCATTGGCTTATACATAGAAATACTTTCAGAACAAAACTTACCACACTTTTTGGAGAGACTTTTATTCCAGCAACAATGTTCTCCTCAGTGAGCGCCATGCGCCTGTATTCTGCTCTAGAGCAAGACGAGTGCGGTCCGTAGTAATAACATNAATGTTCTCCTCAGTGAGCGCCATGCGCCTGTATTCTGCTCTAGAGCAAGACGAGTGCGGTCCGTAGTAATAACATGCCCTACTGTGCTGCCTCTAGAGGTATTATTGTGTTTACCGGTTCACGAATGCAATGTTACACTGACGTTAATTAAGTAAAAAGTCAAACCTAAAACTCAAAGAACTACGCCATACTGCTAATTAAAGAAGTTGTCCTGCATAATTCAGTAGTGACAAACAAAAGAGAAATTTTACTCGCATATTCACGATGTCCTTTTTTTCTGTGGGAGTACAAAATTTCACCCTTAACTTCAAAAAACCATGTACGTTTTGTTCCTGTTATAATATCGTAAAAGCAAAAATTGGAAGCCGTGTGAGTTAAGTATTGATCTAAATATGAGATAACCCAATACGTCACACTTCACTTCATCCTTTGAATGGCACGTTTACTCTATTGTTCTGGAAACATGATTAGGTTAATTATTGTAGGTAAACATCTTCAAAGAAAACCCAGAAAGTAAATAACACAAAGTAGTAGTTTAGTCATAGTAGATGTAATTTAAAAGCACTCTGCCATATTTAAAATACATAGGCCTATGGAAAGACATTTTCAGGTTCGCGCAAAATGTTATGGAATATTTTATTTTAAAGAAAAATGTTATTTCAAAGAACTTTAAGAATCCTCCTAGTTAATTCTGAAACACTAATTAAAATGTGGGTTGCAAGACCTGATATTAAAGTTTGTTGCTCAGATAAAAATACAATACAGCAAAGTGAAGTCAAAGATACAATTTAGATAAACTTACAAAGAACACAAAAACCCGCTTACATTGATGCATGGCTTAACTTAACACGTCTTAAAAGCTTTAAAATTGAATTTACTGAAAACGTTTCNAACCCGCTTACATTGATGCATGGCTTAACTTAACACGTCTTAAAAGCTTTAAAATTGAATTTACTGAAAACGTTTCGTTTGAAAATTCTGCATGTATTTTCCGAGATACACTTAGAAACAAAACGACGACCAATAACGAGAACTAATGATGGCTGGACATAAGTCGCTTTGACTCATCATGGTACGGATAACTGCGTTTTTTCACGAAGAAATAAATTCGCCTTTGGTGGCTGTTATACATACTCTGTTGTAGCCGGGGCTCTAAATACCCAGCATGCGTTTGTTAGTACTCCTTTATATATCATGTTTGTGTAGATTGCTCCTTCGTCGCGTTTTTGTTGTATGCGAGTATACAAAATATATCTTCAAACAATCATAAATACTAAAGATAAATAAAAAAAAATACTTAAAAAACTATTTGTCTGCAAATTTCCACAGAAAACAGAAAGGTATTACTGAGAATTTTTTAATTTATTTAATACCATAGTAAGGTGGCAGTAACAAAATCTGTGTGAACTGTTTCAGAAAAGGCTTTAAAATATTGTCAAAAAGAAAGGCCTAACACATTTGAGAGTTTCTTGGAAAATTTTAAAGTTGTCATAAATTATTGAGGAACTATTAACTCAATTTAAATGCTTTTAAATTAATTCTTTAGAATTCTAAATAAACATTACCGTATCCATACCAATAACACCTTGCACAATTTAAATCCTGCGCTACAGTTTAAATAATAAAACCTTATATTTTTCGTTTATCGGCCAATATGATTTTACCTCCAAATTAAAACATTTTACGAATATGGATGTCATTTTTTTCTCGTGTAACTTTGAAATGTTCTTAAATGTATGATTTTCCCTCTATATTTATATTCCCATGCCAAAATCTCATTATTGAACAATCGTAATATAGCCACAAATATTATCGCAGATTTAGTAGTTCTCATTTTCGCAAACTACGTGTTAATTAAACAAATAAAAATTTGAAAGGAAAAACAATACTTTGAGTTAAATATATGTATTTTCGCTGTTGTGAAAGCGTATTTGACGTGCGTAGTAAGAAAAGTATATTCCGATTGGCTACGGAAAGGTCCTTGCTGAAAACAGTTCAAATTTGTGATTTATGTTCTGCGTAGTTGTAAGAGTGGAGTGGTGAGATTTGGGCGGCTCTTAATATCGAGGTCTTGAGAGCCGATGATGGTGAAGTGAGGTGAGTATGAAGCGACTCCAGAATGCAAGGATAGGGGAAACTGGAGATCCTGAGAAAATCCGCCAACCAGTGGCATCGTCCGGCACGATTCCCACATGTGAAAATCCGGGAGCGACCGCGTCGGGAATCGAACCCGGTTCGCCGCAGTCGTAGGGAAGTAGTCTGCCCACTATACCACCGCGACTCGCGCAGTTATGTAAAATACAATGGTTATTTCAATTGCAGCGCGGCCTTAACACGAACAAAATGGAAAACTTGACGTGATGTTCAGTAAATTGGAATCTTAGATGACTGGTCCAGTGTGCATTTCCATTTGCGACGTTTGGCCAAGAAGTACATGTATATTCTTAAATTGTTCCCGTTTGTGGCAGGACCGGCATGAAGTAGAGAAGAAAGGCTCTGATTGCAGCAGACTACCCTACGCGAGGCTAAGGTTTATTCTACACGGTTTGGGAAGTTCAGTGTTAATATCTTAGCAAATATATATTTTCGCCGCTGCATGCGTACCGGATATACTCAATTTTGTATGTGAATGTATGCGATAATTCAAATTATCTTAAAATAAATATCACTGTGTAAAATATTCAGATTTATATTGTGTTAGAACCTATGTTAAGCATTAACTTTGTTCTTCGCACAAGAGCGGAAATTTAACGAAACATGTCAACATGTTGTTTCATATTAGTTTGTAAAACGGCATTTAGAGAAACGTTGGCTTACACTATTACTTAATTTAAATGTGATAACAGAATCGAAAAATTTCTTGTTATGAGTGCTAACTTTATTTCGCCATAAGATTCGTAACATTTTTAAACTTAAAATGGGTGTGTTTTCGAAAGCCCGTTACCAATCATTACTGTTATATTTTTGCTGTTTATGTGTGTAAACACCACTGGAAGGTACTCTGATAGATACAAAAAAATGCAATGCCTAATATTTTGGCAAGGGCAAACATTATATCACAATTCGGAACGAACACAAACTTTTGCACATAAATAAAGAGGATTTAAAAATTTTCCTGCAGTTTAAAAGCAGCCACTTTGGAACAGCATGGCACCTTGAGGCAGAAAATTTCGCTACGCCAAACTCTCCCATTAGGAATCTCGTTTCCTTCATAACCTGAGTATAATAAACCTTATCGATGGACAGACCTATCGCTCAGGCCAGCCTGAAGAATGGATGAGTTGGAAGAAGAGATAGAACTGGAGCAGTGGCGTAATGAATACCGGCAAAGAAGTGGAAGTGCCCCGAGAAAACCCCCCTTTTTTCACCCTACCCAATGGTAATGGTTCTATATATTTCATTATTTAATATTTTCGAGGTTTTTCTGTTTTGTGGTGTATAAGTCCTATGCAATCGATGAACGATTGTTATCTTGTTTGTAGCAGAGAATATTAACTATCGCCCTGCTTCCTGGCCTACATGTTAGTCCGCAGGAACATGGCGGTAGTTTATAGACTATTTAAGTTTATGCGTTACATTTTTCAATGCGCTAAAAAAAACTATTTTTTGTAGTTTTTCATAAAGACTATCTATGGTACGGTGTGGAATTAAAGTTTGCTCGGCATTCGGGGCAAGTTCCATGTTCTGTTTTCTTTTTGTGTAGAAAATTGTTTCCTGGTGCCTTGTTTATTTTTTTAACTTACTTTCTGCCGACAAACTCCCCAAATGACATTTCCCCTAAGGAAATTTCTTTCTCACCAGAGCTAGGAATCTAGTCTGCTACCCTATCGGCGGGAGGTTGGTGGCTTAACACTAACAGTAATTCTAGATCGTAAAGTGATTAATTAAAAATTTTTCATAATGTTCTTGTCAAGATAAAACAACAGAATGGTCCTGTCTTTCTACGATCGAATGAAAGACACTTCTTTACTTCTTATATTCTGTATACTTCTAAGCATGAAACAGTAGCTGCTCGGTACGACATAAAACGTATAATATAACACTTCTTAATCATCAAGTTGAGTCACATTATGTTGTTAAAATAATGGAAATGGGTTTCAAACATTAGAGCAATTAGCGGGTAAAGTAACTAGAGAGGAAGGATGGCAAATATGGGGCAACCCACACTTTTATCAAATAGCTATAATTTGAATATCTCATCTCTCCACCCAAAGCACCTCTCATTACTCTTACAAGTCTTGCTCATACCCCTCTCGTGCCCCTTCACCCTTATTACAGACTATTCACGGTAAATGGAGCATTTTTATAAGCTAGGCGCAAGATCTACTTGTCATCACACATTGTATCCTTCCGCCGTACGTAAAATTAACATCACCTTGCGCCTGCTCACTTTATTCTTGCGTTAGTCAAGGGAAACTGTGAAATTATTAGGAAAGTAAATATTTTACAGATTTGGTCATTCTTACTCATATATGTGTTAAGAAACAAAAAGAAAAAGAAATTATTTTATTACCAATGTTAATGATACATTTTTAATTCAGAGTTAAGATATTGCTCTACTTCTCGTCCGTCGTTGCCAACTTTATTGGGTGCATGCCACAAAGTGTCCCAGTTAAAATACACGCAATTAAGGCTAGTGACATTTTTCAAACGTTGATTTCAAAAGTACTCACTTTACCATGAACAGCCTTTACTAATTCTTGCTCTAAACCGTTTGTTTGAAAAATAACCAAGGGAAATTCGTTTTATCGTTAAAAAAAAAAAAATACCGGGAAATTCTACACTGAGAGAACAGCCAACAAAATATTTGTTTGTAGAAGGTCAAAAATATATTAAGTTGCGCCAACTGATATTTTGTTGAGTAAAAAACACCTTAGAAAATGAATTGTGTGCAACTAACAAAACACACGCTAGCGTAAACAAAACCTCTCTGTTAGGCCAAAAGAAATTAAGGCTCTCAAGAAAATGTTTTGTTGAATCAATTGTAGGCATATATTTGTTTGGCTACTCATTTGATTGGAATCTTTCAAAATTACAAATCGAGTGTTCGTTTGCATAATTTGTGACAATTACGAATATATTGGTGCGTAATGATAGTATAAACTTCCCAATAAAACAAATTCAACTGTAAACTGAAAAGCAAAGCTGTAAAACTTTAAATATGTATTTGCATTCTTTTACTATATGATTTATGTTTCATCATCATACCTTGACGGGGCTATAGGGGCGTAGCAAGTTATTGATAAGAGTTGTGTAATTGACACTGTACAAAAGGAGTTTATTTAACATTAAGGTTGTACTATATTATTTCAATATTGACATTATGAAGTATGCGCGGGTGAGCTATAAAAATATACTGAAATATTAATTTATATTAAATTATAAATATTTGATTAGCCAAATTCTGAGAAAAATCTATTTGTAGAGTCCCCACCTTGTTCATGATTCCAGAGGCTGATTAAGATGGCGCAAGCAGACGGCTGGACACACCAATCTTCAGTGGTCTTCTCGTTCCAATGGCCCGACGACAAAAGACACCGCCCACGGACTACAATCTCCTATATCGGCTGCGTTGTCCCCGTTTATTGGCCGGTGGATTGGGTTTCTGTGGTTTGCGATTTCATAACTAATTTCAGCAATCACGGCCCGTGTCCTGGATAAATATGTGAAGGTGTGATCAGGCAGGCCGCTCAGCTCCGGCCTGATCACTACTCGTAACATCTCCCCCAATGTTTACTAGCGAAATGCCCTCATCTCGCCCTAGAGTCCGTGTGGATTATGTAGATGATTGGGAGTAGGAATATGGATCGGGTTGAAGTCCTCTTCGCTACGGTAGAAAAATGCTTGAAAGGAATTATAGTAGACGGGGAAACTAGGTATAAGGAACTGCCGTGCAGTCCTTGGGCAAGGTGGGCCAAACAAAAGCTGTGCTGTTTGTTTGCAGTGGCCTTGCGGGCCTTGAACTTCGTTCCGCTGGGTGTGCAAAGTGTCTTCCACGCAGGAGCGGCAGACGCCGCGCGGGCGGTTCGCGAATGCGTCTGTCTTTCTTGAGCTCGTGAGTCCCTAACACTAACACTATGTGGCGTGAATCGTTCATTACAGAAAATTATTTTTAATGACTGAAAATTCAAAAACACTGTATTAATAATTACAATAGAAACAAATAGAAATACAAAAGTATTGACCATGGGAAACCTAAGTGCTCTCCCCCAGCAAATTAGTTGTTTTGGGTTGTACGTATTTATACAGTTTTTGTAAAAATNCCGCGCGGGCAGTTCGCGAATGCGTCTGTCTTTCTTGAGCTCGTGAGTCCCTAACACTAGCACTATGTGGCGTGAATCCTTCATTACAGAAAATTATTTTTAATGACTGAAAATTCAAAAACACTGTATTAATAATTACAATAGAAACAAATTGAAATGCAAAAGTATTGACGATGGGAAACCTAAGTGCTCTCCCCCAGCAAATTAGTTGTTTTGGGTTGTACGTATTTATACAGTTTTTGTAAAAATNATGGGAAACCTAAGTGCTCTCCCCCAGCAAATTAGTTGTTTTGGGTTGTACGTATTTATACAGTTTTTGTAAAAATACATGTGGTAAAACACAGCAGACAGAATAATAAAATATAATATAATCTACTTTATTGAAGGGTTCGTGACGTAATGGTGGTAGGATATGGATAGGATGATATCGAGATGTAGAATGTTATTTAGTTAAATATTTAAACTTTGATTACGTATGAAAATAAAATGATGGTGCAGCTGCTATTCTAATACGTTTCAGTATGTAAGAAGGGAATGGAAGGAAACTTAAAATTAACATAATGATATGTATATTCTACTACGGTATGTACTAGTACACTGGTTTGATTATACATATTGTAAAAACAATAATTACTGATAACAGTAAGAAACGTCGATTACAAAATTTTTGTTAATATATGTATAAATTCTATCAGTAAATGTGTTTTATTGTATAGTAATAAAACTTGGTGTACAAAAACGATTTTTTTAATACAATGGAAATAACTGTCCTAATTAAATTTATAATAACTACATTTTTTGTATGGTCATGTTACAATTGTGAGTCGACTCATGAAATTAATTGTTTATATACCAAAACTAATAAAGTTCTATTTTTTTGTTTAAAAAAATATACTGTTTTGTAAGTATCATTTTTTTCTTTATCATTCGAGTATATTATGGTGTAAAAAAAATGTTGGAGGCCTCTACGTATTCACGTTTTTTAACATTAAAACATATTATGTGTTGAAAAACTACTGACGTTTTAAAGTAAACTATGTGCAACGTGTTACGTATATTTATGTAAAATGTTCTGGTTGCCTGCAAGATGTAAAGTGTCAGTGGTGTATTTTAAAATGGTGGTTTACCTGTGGTTTGCGTAATATTACCCGTGAGCTGCGTGAAAGATAGAGCTAGAGCTGTTGGACTCAAGTGCGCGCCTGACGTCGCCTCGCGTATGACGTCAGATGCGCTGCTACCGCACCCGTTGTTTGCGTCATACTCCGGGATGACTCTAGAAGAGAGGGTTCGTGACGTCATACTGCTTGCTGCTGGCCACTACATGCGATACTGTTGTTCTTAAACTCATAAAGAAATGTCTTAACAAAATGCCTTCACAGTTTGTTTAAACCCCTAATTNTGCGATACTGTTGTTCTTAAACTCATAAAGAAATGTCTTAACAAAATGCCTTCACAGTTTGTTTAAACCCCTAATGTTATTTCTCTTAAAAGGTTAATATGGCATTGTAGTTTATGGTGGGGTAGGTTAATTTATAAAATAAATGTATAATTNTGCGATACTGTTGTTCTTAAACTCATAAAGAAATGTCTTAACAAAATGCCTTCACAGTTTGTTTAAACCCCTAATTTTATTTCTCTTAAAAGGTTAATATGGCATTGTAGTTTATGGTGGGGTAGGTTAATTTATAAAATAAATCTATAATTNTTATTTCTCTTAAAAGGTTAATATGGCATTGTAGTTTATGGTGGGGTAGGTTAATTTATAAAATAAATCTATAATTTTAATTATTTTTGAGAGGGTGTGTCCGACATTGGAAACTGTGTGTTGAGAATTTCTTTAAAATTTCTGAATTGGCTGTAGCAAAAATATTTCTCTGGCAATATCTGTATGCTATCTTATGTTACAATTATTTAGTTAAATTACTGTTTTGAAAGTAAAGCGTAATATACAGGTAGCTGTGTGTGCGAATAAAAATTTTTATGAATAAATTTTATTAAAAATGAACGACAATATATTTTTGACAATACTTAATGGCACAAATTAATCAAGAGAATAATAGGGTATAAGATAGTAAAAGAGATTAAAAGAGAGGGAAGTAATTAGAAATAAATATTTTAATAGCAATATTACTTTCTCACACAAAGAGGTAGCATATGGGGAGTCGGGGAAAACCTGCTCTGAATGACTTACACCAGGGAGGTCAAAAAGAAAGTACCCTCGTGGTACACTTCCGCACTGTGTAGCATAGAAGGACCCCACTGCAAAAGTCCGAAACATCACCAGATTGCGCCCCGCCCCTACTGCCTGAAATGCCAGTAGAGCACAAAAGACAGGTCCCTCCGGTCGGGTCACCACTCCACCAGAGGCCCAAAGATTGCTCCGTGTCTCACGCGAAACGCTGCACTCTACTGGGGCAGATGCAGGTATAAAAAGGTTGGCATCAGCATAATTCCNCCAAAGATTGCTCCGTGTCTCACGCGAAACGCTGCACTCTACTGGGGCAGATGCAGGTATAAAAAGGTTGGCATCAGCATAATTCCCACTTCGTAAAATACCCTTCACATCTCACTCCAGTTCCCATCTCACGTCAGGTTTAGCAGTCTGCGTGTACACTTCAAGACTGACGCGCTATTCAGCACATCCTAAAGCCCCGGGTAATGGGCTAAGTCCGTGAATTCCAATAATGCGTGAACCCGACGGAATTCATTCTGCCTCGTGTCCGTATGGCAATGGATTGTGGGAAGTGTATGAAAATATTGGGAGTGTTAGAAACTTAAATCTATAGCAGTTAACTTAAGTTTAAAGCAGGTGTGGGCGAATACTATTGGGCAGCGCGCTCTGCACGCTTGTTTCGTAAACATGGTCGGCCGTCAACCCGCGGAGGAAGTTGCTGATGTGAAGAATGACGGCATGAACGTTGTTAAGGGAGGGGGTGCTGACAGGGAGAGAAAAGAAGCTCGCGTTCATGACGGGAGNAGCTCACGTTCATGATGGGTGGGGGAAGAGGGGAGAAAAGGCACACCACCCAAGAAGTGGGTCGCGTCGCGCGCTCTTTATTACGTGCAACTATGTATTTCCAAATGGCAACTAATAACTTAATACTGCCTTACGGTTATCATATTAAAATCTTATGGAAACTGTCATACCTTATTTATTCTCATATCAGGGAACTTATCTTAAAATTATGTTGAATAATGATAAAGCACAATAAAATGATATTCATGTTTCTGTGCACAGCAGTATCTTACATGATAAAATATTTACAATTTTATTGAACTAGCTTGATCTGAAAACGAATGTTATTGGAATGGGTCCTGCATTATGCATCATTATCATAGTAATAGTTTTCAGTAACTACATTCAGCGCGCACAAACGATCTTACTTCTTAAATGAAATTAATAGAATAAGATGGGACAGGTAAATTGTTTATAATTATAATTATGTGGCTAGGAAATTGCGGAAAATTCTGGAGTTATTCAAGTTCATTTCATAATCAAGCATATACTATTGGTTTCTTAAATTAAGATTACGGGTTGTCAACTTTAATTTCTATTTAAAAGTGATTAATTCTTAAGACCTTATGACATTACTAAAAGTGAATTGCTTCTTGCAAGATAAAAAAATTTTAGTGTTAAAGTGGAAATGGTTTACATTTTGATACAATAAACTTTGTTATGATTACTATAAAAACTAGTGCGGGTGGGTGGGAAATTTATTTAAATGTGGGGGTGGATGGTAGAGTAGCTGATGCCAGGCAGCGAGAGGTTAGGAAGGAACCAAGCCTCCACCAATGTTATGATATGATTTATGGTTCATCATCATATCTTAACGGGGCTATAAGGGCGTAGCAAGTTATTGATAAGAGTTGTGTAATGAACACTGTATAAAAGGGGTTTATTTAACATTAAGGTTGTATTATATTATTTCAATATAAACATAATAAAGTATGCGCAGGGGAGTGATAAAATATTCTGAAATATTAAGTTATATTAAATGATAAAGATTTGACCAGCAACATGCTGAATAAAGTCTAATAGGAGAGTCCCCACCTTGTTCACGATTATAGAGGCTGATTAAGATGGCGGAAGTCGACGCTCGGACACACCTATCTTCAGTGGTCTTCGTTCCAATCGCTCGACGATAAAAGACCCCGCCCACTGACTACGCTGCCCTATATCGGCTGCGTTGTCCCCGTTTATTGGCCGGTGGAGAGGGTTTCTGTGGTTTGCGATTTCATAACTAATTTCAGCAATCACGGCCCTTGTCCTGGATAAATATGTGAAGGTGTGATCAGGCAGGCTGCTCAGATAAGGCCTGATCACTACTCGCAACAATGCGTTGTCCAGTGTTTGAACTGTGTGTATTTAAAACCTTTCTAACTGGATTAGCAGTCACTTTAGTTGAGGTTGCCAAGGCGTAGCGCTCGGGTTTAGATGATCTAGGTTCGATGCTTCCAACTTTGTTAATTAACCGTAGAGCCAAACAAATATTTAGTTTCATCAACCAAATCTCTGTTTGGGACAACCAAATAAGCTGAAGTTCTGAATAAGAACAACGAAATAATTTATTTTTTAAACAACAAAATATTGCATTGTGCCTTTACAAACAACTTATTTGGTTTAACCATACAAGCTTTGTGTGATTCAACAAAACCTTTTTGTCAGGGTAATGTTACGAAAATTTGCATGTTATTTATAGGGAAGTAAAACACTACCATCGACGTTGCTTGTGAGCGTGTATTCCGTGTGCTCCTGCCATACCCATTGCTTCACCTCAGCCCCTTGAATGTCAGAGCATGACGTAACGACTCCGAAGCAATGTCCTGGCTGCTTCTCTGTTGGGAGCCATCGTCGTCGGTGCCTGAATGCAAGAGCGTGAAGTTGTGCTCTACCCATTGCTTCACTGCGGCCCCTTGAATTCCAGAGCATTACATAACGACTCCGAAGCTATGTCCTGATGTCCTGGCTGCGTCTCTGTTGGGAGCCGTCATCGTCGGTGCCTGAATGCAAGAGCGTGAAGTTGTGCTCTACCCATTGCAACNGCCCCTTGAATGCCAGAGCATGACATAACGACCCCGAAGCTATGTCCTGGCTGCGTCTCTGTTGGGAGCCGCCATCGTCGATGCGTGAATGCGAGAGCGTGAAGTTGCACTCTACCCATTGCTTCACCTCGGCCCCTTGAATGCCAGAGCATGACATAACGACTCCGAAGCTATGTCCTGGCTGTGTCTCTGTTGGGAGCCGCCATCGTCGATGCGTGAATGCGAGAGCGTGAAGTTGCGCTCTACCCACTACTTCACCATGGCACCCTTCCTTTGGAATGCATGAGCGTGAAGTCCCGAAGCTATGTCCTGGCTGCGTCTCTGTTGGGAGACGCAGCCGTCAATGCGTGAATGCAAGAGCGTGAAGTTGCGCTCTACCCATTGCATCACCTCGACCCCCCTTGAATGCCAGAGCATGACTTAACAGCATCGTCTTCGGGAGCCACAACCAACATGGCCGACCCTTTGGCGTCGGCTTAGGGATCCTCCGTGAACAAACATGGCCGCCAGGGAATGCCCGAGGAAAAATATTTTTTTGGAACTTTTGAAAAGTTGGAACTTTTCAAAAGTTAAATCAATATTTTGAAATATTAAATCGATATTTTGAAATATTGAATAAAACTTTTCAAAGTGTTAATTTTGAAAAATTAATTTTTGTAAGTAAAAAAATGATACTTGCAAATTAATTTTTGAAAATAACTTTTGTAAATTTTTGCACATGTTGCACATTTTGGCACTGGCTGCCAATATGGCCACCCCCGAAGCGGAATGCAAACGCATGAGGTTTGTCATTTCCTTACCAAGCTTCTGCCTCCCGCCTCCCTGCACCGACGCTGTCTCTGAATGCCCATTATCTAACTACTGTCTCAGGTGGACAGAACAAAATATAACGGTATTATCGTATGAAAGTCATAGACATTAATCAATATTTACTTATAGGAATTAATTTTCAAATTGACCACAGTAGTATTAATTGTCGCGTTTTCACTGAATTAAGGCAGTAGGTTAAGTTTTTGAAAGTAGTGAAAAGTATTTTGTAAAAGCAATCATAGTAATATGCTGTAAGAAAAAAATTGTATGAAATCATGGAGAAGTACTGGAAACTATTTATCCAGAAACCTCCGTAAAATTACGGACAGGTTTTTCGGTGAATAACGGACTTTCCTTAAAATTCACCTAACTTTCCGTGAATAAATGGAAAATCTCTGTAAACGTACTAGTTAGTTTATCAAAAGTGATAAAACAAACTTTGCAGTTTTCGTTACAGTGGTGTCTTACTAGGTTTAGAAATTAATTTTATATTTTTTAATAATTTAAATTGAAGTGAGATTTGAAGATGGATTAAAGAAAAGAAGCCCCTACCTGTTTTCGTTCACCTACAAACTTCCTGTACAAATGTCGTGTATAAGTACATTATTTCTAAATATGTGACACACGTAATTTCTTCAGTTTTTAGTCATGTTTGAGTGCTTTAAGTGACGCTAAGTGATACAGGTATTTTGTGATAGTGTTTTATGTTTGAAAGAAGTGGCGTGGATATCCTACCTGTCAACCGAAACTATAATTTTCTGATTACATTGGCGAAGAACACTTCGTGTTGACTCGGCAGTGTTCGTTCAAAAACCAGGAAGCTCTACCGGATGTACTCGAACAAATGATAATAAACACCAGAGTTGTGTAGATAGGCACAAATGTAACATATTTGAACAAGGAACAAATTGTCTAACGTGAATAGTTAACCCGCTAATGGTAGTGGCAATGTGCAGGGGTGGATATACAACCACAATAATTATGCAACAGGCAGTGCAATGAAATGACAAATTATTTACACATGTGGGCAGAAGGCGTGGTGCTGACAGTGTTAGTTCATAGTGTCGGCCATCGTTGGCCACGCAGGCAGTGCGGTGCCAAAGCATGTTGCGACGCACATGTGCAAAGGTTTCCGGCGTGGCGTTGATGGTGAGGCATCCACCATCGAGCTGATACGTCCTCACAGCCAGAAAGAAGTCAGGTGGTGTGACGAGACTGCTGTACTGAGCGGTGTTATCAGGCGCGCTGAACTGCGCACAGGCTGGTTGATGCGTCAAGTACAAAGAGTTGCATACCCGCCCCTGCACATTTCGACCACCATTTGCGGGTTAACCATGAACGATAGAAACGATAGATAATTTGTTCCTTGATGGAATATGTTCCTTTCGTGCTAATCTACACCACTCTGGTGTTTATTATCATTTGTTCATTACACCCGGTATAGGAAATAAGGGGACGTTCCGTATTTTGTATCTGCGAAGCTCAGCTCCGTTTTTTGTCAGTAGGGATCACGTTTCCGTAAAAAATTCTGTAAAAGTACGGAAATTTTTATCAGCCTCTGAAAGAAGAATTTTCAAAATGGTTTTCAAAACTACTTTGCGAATCATGGACGGCCAATCAACTCCCGATTGGGGAGCGTGACGTCAGAACCCGCCTAGTGACGGGTATTTTTATGTGAGTGAGGAGAAAATCGGTGACGCGCTATGGTAGACGTCGACCGGCGTATGTAAAGCGGGTATCTCCTCTACGCGCGAGGCACCCAACTGGCGTACAGTATTTTAATAGATGTCTATATAATTTTACTGGGCGTGACTCTGCAGCGAAGTTCAGTGCATGCTTGTATCATAGTTTCCCGTGTAGCCTATCTATCCAGTTCGTAGATACAGCAGTCTGAAAAAGTCGTTTTAGCTATGTTCGAGGGCATGAAAATAATGTTTCTAAAGTGCATGATGTTCTGAAATTACCATTCCGTCATCGTCAGGAATGTGTTTTCTTATTCGTAGTGTTATGAACTGATCTTAGATTTAGGAGGGTAGTAGCAAATTAGAACTCACATTTAGGCAGAGTGGAGTAAATTAATATAAAGAGATAGGTTACTTATGGCTATATAATTAAACAGATATGAATTACATGGAGTAACTATTATTTCGGGGAGTATTAAGTTATATACAGCAACAACTTTACTGAGAGTCACGTTAGTATATTTCTTAAACTGTCCCACCTTGATCTGTATCCGAATGCTAGTGAAGTAGGACGAGTTACGGCGGTCGGCACAGCAGGCGTCTTGTGACGTCCATCTCGGCCGACGTCGTATGGAGGTGGACCTCTGTCGCCGCTCTGCGTTGCCCTCATATCGGCGTGGCATAACCCAACATGGCCTGATTCCCTGGCTGGTAGAGGACATTCCTGCCTACCGGGGTTTGGCCTGTGCGAGTCCCGATTGCTGCGACTGGCTGTCCTGGTTACATANTCTGTATCCGAATGCTAGTGAAGTAGGACGAGTTACGGCGGTCGGCACAGCAGGCGTCTTGTGACGTCCATCTCGCCCGACGTCGTATGGAGGTGGACCTCTATAGCCGCTCTGCATTGCCCTCATATCGGCGTGGCATAACCCAACATGGCCTGATTCCCTGGCTGGTAGAGGACATTCCTGCCTACCGGGGTTTGGCCTGTGCAAGTCCCGATTGCTGCGACTGGCTGTCCTGGTTACATACAACTCATGTGTGACGGCGCGTTCAGGTAGGCTATCGAATTAAGGGCGTTCACCATGAAAACATTTATTTAATATTTGATCCACAAACTGTTCACCTTTTAGACATTATCTGTGACTACATTTCCTCCGATAAATTCTTTAAGATCGCATGGTTTTTGCAAAGTGACATGTTGAAATAAAAATTTTACATTTCGTCTGATGTACAAATGAAATAAACCAAACTATTTGAAGAAAATGTAACAAGGGTGACTGAAAGGTAGCTATGATTAGCAAAAGTTATTTTACAAAACTTCAGGGGCAGCCACAAATAAAAAAAATATGCAAGACTTTCCTTACAGTCAGCAATTTTTTAAAATGATAAACCGTTTCCGTCTACGATTTTATAAACTTCTTTAAGTAGCACTTGGCATCTTTCAGTGTAAATTGTCTCGTTTCTTCACGTAAGTTAGTTTTCACTGTGTCTACATATCTTAAACAGTAAAATTGTGATTTTTGTGTGTATCTTAATTATGCTAAAATTAAGAGCTCAATTTTTTGCAAGGAAAGAGTAACTACCTATGTCTAAACGTTGAACAGTGTGTGGAACAAATATCACATTTTTCCTTGGCCAACGCCTTTTAAGGTCTCCGGTTGCGCCATCGTAACTGTAGATAAACATGTCGGGGGCACGTTTGAACAGTTTCATAAAAAAACACGTATTTTTAAAACACGCTGAAACGCATTTCAAGCGCCAGTTAGAGGCTAGTTATGGTCACTTCAAACATTTCTGAAGTCCTGCTAGGTTCTACTTTCAGAATATGCCTCCACCTCTTGCAAACAAAGCTTCACTGAGTCTAGAAAATTACGCCAATGGGACAGTGCACCCCATTACTGCGCACCCAGTGTAATAATATTTCGCATGATAACCATTTATTACTAGGCATTACCAACACACCTATTTTATCTCTGTTTTATTCACATTAATTATAAATGAAGTTTTATATTCAATGGTTAAAATATAAGTAAAAGTTCAGTATAACATAAAATAAGATTAAATTATAACATTTACTAAAGTTTCTGTTTAACCAAATTTGCACCTTTAAATGGTACTAATTTTTTTTTTTTTTTGTGTGACTAGCTTTAGACGACTTGTTTACAACTCAAAACACTTTAAACTCATACAATAAGGAAACTAACAATAATAAAATAACAAAATGTTAGGAATCTAATTATACAAAACACACAATTTATACCCAGGGAAATAGCCACCAGAAATAAAGTCACTATCATATCTTTCGCAAAGGGTACAGTAATACACTATACGAAGACAGTGTTCCCTTCACTGGCAGACTGAATCTTCTTCCATTCTAATTTTTTTTACCAAACAATACTGCACAAGGAGTTATTTGCAAAACTGCAAACCCATCATTTGCTGTGCAAGAAACATTAAAAGGCCTGTATGTAATTATATCATTAGGGTCGAAAGTAGACATTTTTTATTTTACTGCAATCCAGATATTTATATTGAGAAAATAAAGTCACTTCAAGAAACGTTGTACCAGACAATTTTTCCGTCGGAATAAGGTCGAAGTCAACTGCCAAGTTTACTAGCGTCAGAGCTTCATCGGCCTCGAATATTTTCACAGAATAATATGTTGGGGACACATAGGGAGGAAGTAATTAATTTAAAGTTGATAGAAGTAAAAAACGCTTGTGATATAAAACATATTTAGGAAATAAATAAATATGCCATGCATGGCGTTATTTTTCAAAGGTTAGATACAAAAAGTGTGAAGATACCTGGAGCATGCTATAGGCGGGCCGGGCCGGGCCGGGCCGGGCCACCGCCCTCTCGTTCGCCGCAGCTCTACGCTCTTTGCGAGCTCCGGTCAGCGCCGGGTCGCCACACGCAAGTTTTCGAAGCGACGTTGTCAAACGCCTGGGGGGGGGNGCAAGGGCGCCACTAAACAAGATATCGGCAGGCGAGCTCACGTACGCCCTGCGTTGTGACCGAACGTGAGGACGGCAGCTTTTAACAAAACCGGCGACGCGCGTGACCTGAATGCAAAAACATAACAGCCGCGCGGAATTCGAGGCCGTAATTGCCGCGGCATGTGCCGCTGGACTTGGCGGGGGGGGGAGACGATGCATTTTATAACGGCACTGCGTTTTGATTGCCGTTCACGCCCGGCCGGAACTGGAATTACAGCGACTGGGATTCATGAGCGAGTCGGTTAATCACGCCAGCCGTTTATTAAGCGCCCGCCGTCGCGGTTTTTCGCACATTTTAAACTACGTTTTATTACTTTCGCAAAACGAAAAATTTGTTACATCTATAAACAAGTAGTCTGGCCCTGCTGAGAACTATGGAGTTAGGGGGGGAAGGGAGAAATATCTGGGTGGCTCTTAACATCGATATCTTGAGAGCCAATGAGGGTGAAGCGAGGTGAGTATGGAGCAGCGCCGGAAAGCAAGGACGGGGAAACGGGAGATCTCCGAGAAAACCCGCCGACTAGCGGCATTATCCGGCATGACTCCCACATGCGAAAATCCGGGAGCGACCCCGCCGGGAATCGAGCCCGGTTCGCCTTAGTGGGAGGCGAGTAGTCTAACCACTACACCATCACGGCCTCCGCGGAGTCTTGGGGTTCACTGCTGACAAAATAAGTGTATTACGAAGGAAACTTAGCGATTTGTTGGATATAACTAAATAAACTCAAAGGATGAATTGCTAGAAAAGTGGTTCTCTTTTTTTGTAGAGGAAAATATTATTTATTCTCCTGCTTTCTGACCTACGTGTTCTATTCCGCAGGAACACAGTACCAAATACCAAGTAGCATAACCTGTAGTCTTCTTCTTCCTCTACAATGGGCTGCTTTTGATGCCAAATTATATCACTTTTCTGAAAGTCAAGTAAGCTTAGGATATTACCTTTTTGCTTGTGTGTCAGTGTGTGTGCTCCTAAAAATCTTAGAACCGGTGCGCCGATTTTAACCATATTTACTACACTAATTTTACATGGTAGATGTAATAAGCTTTTATAATTCTCGACAATGCGTGGCCCTAATTTTTCAAACTGCGGCCTTTTAAAATGTTTATTTGCTAAATCATATCTCATGGACCATTCAACTGATTTGAACCAAACTTTGTGTGTTAACAGTCAACACTTTCAGCATTAAATGTATATTCTTATGTCCTCATTAGTTCGCCATATTGGTGGACGGTGCCACTTGCGGAAATAAACATCTTACGTCGTATGTCAAGAACAAAAATCAACTAACACCAAATTTGGCAAACAAATTGTGATAGGCCCGGAAAAATATTACCTTAAATATATCAGACATATTTTAAAAATGGTGGCCATTAAAATATTTGTGTTAGTATGTCATACCTTCTACGCAGTTAAATGTATTATCTTTGAGTGAATAGTGCAATGGGGGAGAATGACTAGACGTACATTTTCGGACATTCGCCAATGCGATACAGATGTCTGTCATGGAAAAACAAAACTGAAAACGAAAAAATACCAAAAAAAAAATTAACCCATAGCCAAGAAAATATATATAGGCCTATTGTAACAAGTGGCCACTCTGTGAGCGTGCGAGGCACGGATGACTTATTGACCCACGCGTGCGCTATCAATTGCAACTGGAGACACAGCGCGGCTTCTCACAAAGGAATGTTTACAAATCGTGCCTATTATGTCTATCAGGGCGCGTTCCTCTCCCGACCTTGGTTATCCGGTGTCTTTAAGATATCTAAAGAATGCTCTAGATTACTGACCTCGTTTCTCTCAGCTAGACTCGGCGTGCGGTGAATCTTCCAGGTCAAGGCTAGCGGCTATAAAAAGCTCGTCGGGCCTCCGAGCCGGCAGTTGATGAGTGAATGAGTAGCTGGAGTTTCAGCGACAGACGACGAGCGGCGAGAGAAGTGACCAGCGGAAGGAAAACACACGACTGTAAGCATCAGCGCAGCAAATAGTGCGACTAACATGCGTGAGTGAAAGACATTACAGATAATGGCAACAGACAGTCGGAAAGTGTGTTGATGAGTATGAATTAATTGACTATAACCAAACATAGGCATTAATAAGGACGTTAATTAGAGATAAAATAGACATTAAACATTGTGCTCCCTGATAAATAAAAAGAGTAATAGTAGAGACAGAGGATTTAATTCTGTAAATAATAGTTGCGTGAATAAATAAAAAATCAAATTTAGCTCTTTTATTGTTATTAAGACCTCCATCCTTCACGAACTCGGATACGTCCTTCAAGCGTCCATGTAACAATATGTATACAACAATGGAAATATATATATATGTATATATATATATGTGATGGTCCACCTAACGTGGACACCAATGACTAACGAGTACATACAGATGTACAACAAAAATAGAACCAATCAACCTAAGAAGAAATTAAATCGCATCCGCATGCATAGCACACAAGAGCACAGGTCTGGTTAAAACGCTTCACATTAGGTCTTTTCACCGCATGTGCTCGATGTGTTTACCATTGACAGCATTACACATCTGTAAACGCACATGTAGAGAGCGACGAGCAGCCTTAAGTGTGTCTGGCGTAATGCCTCTGCAAGCTCCCACAATGCGTTCCTGCGTGTCTTCTAGCGTCGTAGGAACCGTGTTTTACACCCTATCTTTTAGTGTTCCCCACAGGAAAAAATATAGATGTGTGAGATCAAGGGAGCGAGCTAGCCATCTTGTAACACCACCACGCCCTAACCTACCGGTTTTGAAACGTTTCATTTAACACTTGCCTCGTCACCAAAGCAAAATTCGCAGGACACCCGTCATGCTTAAAACACATATCACGACGTATGTCGAGCGGTATATCTTCCAGAAGTACCGGTAAGGTTTCTCTGGGGGAAATGGGCGTACGTACAACCGGTCATTGTCCCTTGAATGAAGTATGGCCCTATGACGTAGTCTCCAATGATTCCACACCACATGTTCACTTTCCACTATCGCTGGTGCTCCACATGTTGGACCCAACGCGGATTCTCCGTCGCCCAGTAGTGCATATTTCGTAAATGTACGCGTCCATAGATTGTAAAGATAGCTTAATCGGTAAATAGCATATTCTTTAGAAAATTGCTGTCATCCCTTACAGTTACAAACATTAGAACAAACCCACAAAACTGAACATGCTGCTGGTAATCACCTTCATGTAATGCCTGATGAAGAGCCACGTGATATGGATGGAATTTCCGTTGGCGCAGTATCCGTAACACACTTTTTCTACTTATTCCTACGAACCTGGAAAGTTCTCGCGTACCCATGTGGGGGTTTGCATCGACACGTGGCAACACATCGCGTTGATGCGTCTCACCCGTAGCAATCTTTCGTCGCACTCGTGTTGTGGAATTCCAATCACCTTGTGACAAAATACGTTTGCAAATTCTTCGTAACGTTTGCCTTGAGATGGGATTTCGATTAGGATACCTTTCACCATACATTTGGATGGCTTGCTTGGCATTTCTGCCACATGCACCTTATATAAGTAGAGCTTCAGGTTTTTCCTTATTCGTGAACTTCATTGCGTTCTTACAGCCACACATTGCAATAGCACCTACCATAACAGATTACGGGGACTGGTGCTGCGCTGCTATTAGGAAGCGGGCCCGCCAGGATGAGTCACGGCGCGTGTTTCTTGCTTACAGCTGTGAGTACAAGTCCACTGCCCCATGCTACAGGCCCACCTAACTTAATCATAATTGCAAATTATTTCTTGGCGTTTCTGTGTTATATTACATTGTATATGCTATATCACTGAATTCCTCTTTGCATGTTATTTTAGATGCCGTTGAAATAAATTTAAGTTTTCAGGGAGAAAATTATATGTGGTTTATTTATGTCTGTTCATACATGTGTTACTAACAGTCACTTTGCGGGAAATTACTTNATATATATATATATATATATATATATATATATATATATAATATAGGGGACTATATAGTGATACACATTAATATTCAGCCACCATAGATTATCACTGTTTTATGGCCTTATGTTAGATTAAAAATGAAGATAAACATAAAACATATTTTACAACCATTCTTTTAGGCTTTAAATGAAATGCAATAGTAGCCCATAACTGAAATGAGCAGTGTAAGTTAATGAAACTCAATATTTTGTCCCCGCGTGCTGCAAAAGTACACCACTTCAATATTCGGCCAGTTGTGGTGGAGGCATGGCACAGGCACGATGCACATTGCGTTCGTACCTCGTGCCATTCCCTGCACGCTCTCTGCGCTGAAAGGTTGTATTGGGTAGCTCTGTTGGCTGCGTCAGCCAGTCAAGTGGGACTTAGGGGCAAAAATACAACGTTTGAACAGCGGCAGCTGGTAATTTTCCTTCATGCAAAGAAGATATCTCAACGAGATATTGCGGAGCACTTGAATCTGCCGAGGTGCACTGTTGGAGACATCATAAGAAGGTTTCAGAAGGAAGACGGAATAGATTAGGTACCTCAAAAACGACAGCCAATGAAACTAATATAGGGAGAAGAACGTCTAGTAATCAGGAAAATAAAGAAATATCCGAAAATTAGTGCTTGCAAACGTACCACGGAGGTACACAATGAATGAGGAAAGAACGTCCACCCAGAAACCATTCGATGAATTATCAGAAGAGCAGGATATAATGGCAGGGTACCTAGAAAGAAGCCTTTTATTAATGAGGTGAATAGAATAAAACGACGTAAGTTCGCAAAAGACCACGCTGACAAAGATAAAAACTGGTGAAATGAATGTGTTTGGTTCAGATGGCATGGTAACAGTATGGCGCAAGCCAAATGAGGAGCTAAAACATGGGAACTTACAACCTACTGTGAAACACAGTGGAGGTAGTATTATGATCTGGGGCTGTATATCTTTAGCAGGTGTTGGAGAGGATGTACGTGTCGATGGAACATTGAAAAAGGAAGACTATCTCAACATCCTGAAAGTAAACCTGCACATGAGTGCTGAACAAGCGGGCATTAGGAACACTTAAGTTCTACCAAGATAATGACTCACATCACAAGTCGTACATTGTCAAAAGCTTGCTTTTGTATAACTGTCCCAATGTCATTAACACACCTCCTCAATCACCCGNCACAAGTCGTACATTGTCAAAAGCTTGCTTTTGTATAACTGTCCCAATGTCATTAACACACCTCCTCAATCACCCGACCTGAATCACATAGAAAATCTGTGGGATGAACTCAAAAGAAGACACAGGACCACTACAATTAAGTCCACAAAATTATTAGAGAAACGGTTCAAGGAATAATGGAGTATTATTGGCTCCGAATGTACCAGGAAAATAATTGCTAATACGCCACAAAGCCTCTGAGAAGTAATGAAACAAAATGACCTTGCTACCAGGTACTAAAAGGCTGTTTGTTTAGTTTTCAAAGATAATTATGTTTGTGTTTGAGTGATGATGGCCGAATATTAGAGTGGCGTACTTGTGCAGCATGGGATGACAAAATCATATTGTTTGTTAAGTTGCATTGCTAATTTCCGTTATTGGCTACCGCTTTATTTAATTTAAAGCACGCAAGAATTAGTGTGCAAAATTATTTATGTTAATCTTCATTAGTAATGCAACATAAGGCCATGAGACTTCGATAATCATAGGTGGTCGAATATTAATGTGAGCCACTGTTTATATAAATACATGACCAACGGATAACACGTAGAAAACAACACAGGCTATAAACCTGCTTGAAAAATAGGACAACACTGACAAAATATGTAGGAACAAAATGGGACAGCACAAGAAAGAAACGCACTCAAACACAGCAGTTTTACAAGACACGACAGAATGCAATCCAGGTATGCTTTCTTCTCGTCGATAGGTTACTTGTCTTATTTAAGTATTTTTTCGTGTTTAGTCTTGCTTTTCCATGACAGACATCTGTATCGCAATGGCGAATGTCCAAAAATATCCATCTAATTAAACACTTCCCTATCAAAATTTCCCTTGTGTAATTCAGTGTCTTTTAAATTAATAAAGTTTCTGGATTGTTTATCTGGAACTGCTCTTTTTCCCTCGCGAAATCTGGGGCACGAAAAGTGTTATGGTAAGTTACCCTAACGACGCAGTTTTCAGTAAATAAAACAGGTACTTTCAAAATGGCGACTATATATTTTTTATAGATAAATACGCCACATTTACCTTACAATAAGACTTATTTGAGCCAAACTTTATGCTGCCTATAGATTTCGTACCCCATTTTGTAAGAATACGAAACCTGGAGTATAAAGATTTTTAAACTACTATTTCAATAACTGCCGAAACGAATCACGGCAATTTAACGTGCCAATAGTACAATTACTGACAGCATGAACATAGTAATTTTAAGTCTATGGGTTACTTTTTTTAACGGTTTTTACTCGTTACAACTTCTGTTGCATCTTTTAGCTATGGCACAATCAGACTGATTTGAATCCAACTTGGCGTGCTAGCAGTTTTTATTTTGTACGCTAAATATGCTATAGTAGCTAATAGTTACAGTTTGCCAAATTTTATGATTTAGACTAAAATTTAAACTTAAACATAATAACTTAGTGGGCACTAACCACTTTAAAAATCCTACATAATTCTGCATGCAAATTATATTATGGGACACCATTTAATTGTTTTGTCAGTAACTCCATAATTTTGAAAGTGGCAGTAGATTTATGTTAGCATTATAAGTCGTATATCATATGTCATTATACTGGTTTGACTCAATGTGGATGTCTTTAAGTAACTACTGCGTAATGTTAAAGAAGCTATTTATCTAGGATTGAAAATGTGTAGTGAATTAACCTTTTTTACCTCAATTGAATAAAAACTTTATTTGGAGGTTAAAACCACATTAGTGGAGTAATTATAAATATGCCTACATTAAAAAGGTCACGATACAATATATGGTTCCTTTTTCTAGACAAATTATGTGGCTGCAGCATGAAAATTACCTTTAAGAAATGTGTTCTAATTAAATGTATGAATTGTAGCATATAATATCGTTTAATACAAGATTCACATTCGATGGATATGTTCCGATATTTCAGCCAAGATTGAAGAGAAATGTTATACCTAAACAATGATGGAGATGTGAATTATAGATTTGAGACACGTGTTAAAAATCTAACATGGTGGAAGAGTATGGGTCGTATTANAATGATGGAGATGTGAATTATAGATTTGAGACACGTGTTAAAAATCTAACATGGTGGAAGAGTATGGGTCGTATTAAAGATGGGCAGGTAAAATGAGTTAAAATATAAAGAAAGATCTATATATAATAAATATTTGGTAATCGTGTGGGGAATATAATACGAGTGGTGGCAATTATCCAATAAAAAATTTTATTAATAAATTGTGTTAATAGTTTAACAGTAATGTAAATCTAAATAAGGAAGTTAAAGAAATGGTATGTGTATTTACCTAAAAAGAATAAATAAAGGAGATTATTATATGTGTGAATGCGGTAATGCAAAGCAAACAGTTTATCATCTAATCATCTAATGATTCATTGCGTTTTTTTTCCTTCAAAAATCAAAAGTGAAACTTATAGAACATATTATAAATGAGACTCGGCCGTTGACAATAACAGGATTTTGTAATGAAATATTTTATGATATGATAAAGTAATTCACTGACATCGTATACAAAATAATAAATAAAAACAACGATTCTTTAAAATATTTTTAATGTATCAGTAGATTATTTTATGGGGGTGGATAAGTAGTGGATAGCTGTTTCATGCAAGGACATTAGGACGCCTAGCTTGCAAGACAAGGAACTTGCTAGAGCAACGTTGCTGTCAAAGCCGGCACCAAGTCACGAAAAATGCCTTATTTAAGGGAGGATATGTTCTCTCTTTCACTTAATTTTTCTTTAGTACTTAATGAAATAAATATTTATGGTTATTATAAAAATTCTTTACATTAGTTGAAAGGTTTAAATGGTGACATTGAATTTGTTTTTAAATAATTAATTTTAGTTTGTTATAATATAAGTACCGTGAGAATAAAATGTTAAATTTAATTGTCATAACTAANTTTAAATAATTAATTTTAGTTTGTTATAATATAAGTACCGTGAGAATAAAATGTTAAATTTAATTGTCATAACTAATTGTTTTTAAAAACTTGTAAACGGAACGAGACTAAGAACCGTTATTTTTATCAGTTAACTCTTCGCAACATAAAGCAAAACAACCGTAACTTATAAAATCCAGTTTTTGCAATATTTGAGCTGGAAGGAGGAAAATACATAGGCCCTATATATCACTACACAGTGGAATACTGTCGCAAAATTCTATTTGCTTTTACTGTACGTACGGCGTATAAATGAACGTTGCACTTCAGAAAACAGATTTAATAAGCAATCATTAACATTTCGTATGTACATATATAGAAATTTTTAAAAATTTTATTCTGCATTGTTATATGTTTACGCAGGTTTAATACTTCAAATAAAGGACACAATATGTGCGAAAATATTTTACTTGTCATTTCCCGTATATAAGACATGCTGAGTTACCCTAATCTTGCAGTCAGATGCGATATATGTATTTTCATTGGCATTTTATATATATTTTCATGTATGTATAATCCTTAGCGTTACTTAATAGTAGGAGGGGGAATAATGGCCTCCAAGTGTCTCCCCACGGTAACTGTGAGTATCTTATTCTTGTTTTTCCATCTTGTGTTTGTCTGTTTCAATTGGAAATAAAGAGATTTTACTGTAGATGCAGGGGGGAAAAAATTCAAGTTAAATCTGGTGGTCAATAATAAAATATCAACTGGCAAACCACTTCCATCGAATAAAGGGCATCCCACCTGATTCCCAACCCCCAAATAAAACGGAACAATGGAAATAATGTTTTTAATACTTAAAAATATCATTGTTTGGAATTTTCTTTGGCAAAACTTTAAGCATTTAAATATTTAAAAAACTATATAATATGATAAGATATAATGTTGAAAACGTATGAGAATGAAAGAAGAACTATAAACAGACAATTTTCGAGAAGGAAATATCTGAGAAAGGAGACGTGTATTTTTGTTATTATTTATTACTAGCGAACCAGTCCGGCTTCGCCCGGGTACAATTGAGATTTACTGTGATACACTAACAAATCAATTGGGAAAAGAAAATTTATTTATGTGAAAACAGAATTATAAAATTATACTATGTTGGCCTAGGTTTTTAACTGATTACGGCAACCCAAAAGGAAAGAAATATTTTTTATCCGATAGCAGAGAAGTAGGGTATTGTTTTTTAAGTGTATCTGTGCAACTATTGCTTAGTTACCACATTTCCGCTTTCGATGTATGAAAATCAAAACGTGAGTTTCATAAAATTGTAGCTATAGAAATAAGTTTACCTAAGAACTACTTTTTGCGATTGGCTGAGAGATCTTAATCGATCACCATAGTTAAGCAACGTTCCCAGTGACACACATTTGGATGGGTGACCCTTTAGTGGCATAACATCTGAGCGCTTTAGGGCTTCGGAGGGCACGTTAAATAGTCGGCCCCAGTTGTTATCGACTTATAGCAGTCGTTAAGCCATTTCGAAAATCCTTGGGCGGCCTGATAAACTCTGACACCAGAGGAAAATAATATTTCGGTCACGTTCCCAGCCGTTGCAGACTTACGTTTTGTTGTTACTCCACAGGGACCGTACAATTTTCCGGTATAAAAAGTATCATATGTCCTATTCCAGGACCTAAAGTACCTACATACCAAGTTTGATCAAAATCCGTTCTGCCGTTATGGAGCTGAGTTCGGTTACGTCCCTAGCCGTTGCAGAATTACGTTTTGTTGTTCCATTCTCACCTTACTTCACCCTCATCGTCTCTCAAGACCTCGATGTTAAAAGCCGTACAAACCTCTCCACCCCATTACCTGCTGCGGGGTATTGTGATCTTTTGAACGGCAGCCAAGGCACGACTGAACTGAATGTGAATATTTATTTCTCGTTTTCTTCTGTGAAAGAGAAATTCTTACCAAGTTAACACGTGCGACTAAGTTTTGTATAGTGGCATAAAATCAGCAAATCTCCTCGCAACAGAATAAAGATTACAAACAAGTAATTTTTCGCTGCTGTCTGTAAAAGAATCTGTAACACTCATATGGATCTAGTGCAATCCTTCAGTGCACCGTGTGTGATCTCTAAAGAATAATGTTTGTAAGAGAGTAATTTTTGCCTGAATTATTCAAGCAAAGAATNTAAGAGAGTAATTTTTGCCTGAATTATTCAAGCAAAGAATATTTTAAAATCATTAACGTTCGTCAATAGTGAAACTCCTCCTGTTAAATAAGGAGTTTCTTACTAAATTGAAAATATGACAGTACAAGAACACATGGTTAGTGAAATGTAATTTATATAAATAACTATGACACAAAAATCAAAAGCTCAATCACTATAGAGTAACAACTGTATTTTTCTTTCCATTCCACGTTTATTCAAGACAAGTTCTCTACACGGACCATATCAAAAGTACTGAAAGTACTTACTGCAAAAACTGGCCAAACTGAGTGAAATGCGCTGGCGCCACCATATCCGCCACTCGCAAACCACTTATCCGCTAAAGAAATGCCACTGGCTGCGGAATTTCACTCAGTGATTATTTTTATAGCATATTAGCAAAAATAAGGCTATATGTGATGTTTCTGTGCTGGCATTAGGTCAGTTCACGAAAGTTATAATTGTTAAAAATTATATTGAACGCCTCATATGGAATGACCGAAGTGGTTTTATGAGTAAAAATCTATGGTCGATATTAGTTATGATAGCTCAATGGAAATGTGAGTGTCGCTAATTGGATTATATCAGTTGTGTGATACCTTAAGTCACTGTATGTATAGTATAGTGAAGCGATGTGTGTACAAAGTTAAGTTTCAAAAATTATAGTTTAAAATTTTGATTTAGAGTCAGGGCTCAGTACATAGAATGGCGAGATTCATTAATTTAGCACGGCTAAAAATATGTTAACGGTGTCAAGGGGGGGGGGTCCCTTTTTTTTCTCCTCTATCACAAAATTCCAGTATATTCTTTTGCGATTTACGTAATCTTGAAAATATGTTAGCCTCGTTGCTTCGCTTTCGTCATTTCTCCAGTCCCAGTTCTTTTCTGCATATTTTGTTTCATTTCAATATTTTTGTGTTTTAAGACAATATTAGGTTTGTTGTTAATTTTTCTTACTCTCATCCGTAATGCATGGATGTTTCTATGCTCATAGTTCCCATAGTAACAATGTAATTTCTGACTCTCTCATTATATTCTCATATTTCTAGAATTCTTTGTTTTACTAAATATTATTAACTTAAATGAGAAAAATGCACACTCTACATAAGTGCATTACAGCAAGCTGTCTCGCAAATACGTGTCTTCTTCTTTCCTGAAATGAAATGCAGACTGGTGTTTCTTTAATCTTCTTCCCTTTGTTTACTGTTTCTTTTACCTTTAAATTAACGTTCTCTTGTTCGTTGAGTATTGCTCCTGAAGTATTTCCATTTTCCTGCGCCTNGTTTCTTTTACCTTTAAATTAACGTTCTCTTGTTCGTTGAGTATTGCTCCTGAAGTATTTCCATTTTCCTGCGCCTTCTTGAGCAAAAACCCGAGAGAAAGTCATTCGATTATTATTTCCCCTTTAGGCCTGTTCGTGTTTGTCGCATAATGGATCCGCTACAGTCACAAAATAGTCGGAAGTGAAGAACAGACAAAAATGTTTACGTTTGTCAACTATATCAACTAGTCTCTTGTATTACAACTCTAACACGTAAAGATATTTAAGATTGCTGTAATTTAAATATGTTTCACTGTTTGTATATTTTGTATCTATGAATTCCGTTCTGTTTTTTGAACAAATTTTCTAGTCATTTCGATAAATAACATACTGTAAGACATTACAGCTGTTATTGTTTAAATTATATTTCGTTACAGATATGTTTTCTTCCTGTTTTTGTTTCGCGTTTATACCACATTATTACACCCAGCAGTATTTATTGCACAAAACTTTGAAAAAAAAATGTATCAAATTTTTACAGTTCCATTAATTCAATGTTATGAGATATTAAACAGCTAAAAGTTAACAGCGACTGGTGTATTTATGAAATAGAATAACTCGGATATCCAGAGGTATTTAGAACACAATATTCAAATAGCTTTTCAAATATTTATAAAGAAGTAACCCTGTTGTACACATCCGCCATAATTTAGTGTTCTGGATTTTCTTTGACGTGTGAAAGTGTTCTGATTTCAATAAAATTGTGCTCTCGAAATAAAAAATATGTATAACTTCATTTTTCATCTAATAGACGTTTTATACGAAGACAGAATTTCTATTTTTAGAGGAATTGAAATGTTTAACGTGACGTCTGATATTTTAATTTTCTGCCTTTTTTCTCTGCCTTACTGTTTTACCTGTGAAGGAATTCCTTGAGGCATGGAGCATACTATACTGACATTCTCAGAACGTAATTAAATACTGGGAAGGCTTTAAGTAACAAAACAGAAGAATATGAATGTGGCTTCGGCTTATTAAATAAAAAATAAGCGAACCGCTGGTAATAAAATGTCCAGACTTTTGACTGCTTTATAAAAGTAATTGTCTCAGCAATAATATATGAGGTGGAGTATAGTTTCTTTTCCAATAGTTAATGCTTTAAAATAAGGAATGCGAAATATTTTCAAGAAATCTCTAAAGCTCTCGGTTTGTACCNTTTTCCAATAGTTAATGCTTTAAAATAAGGAATGCGAAATATTTTCAAGAAATCTCTAAAGCTCTCGGTTTGTACCTACGAATACAAATCAAGCTGAACAGCATAAATATCATTTTACATTTGCTTGAACACAAATCTGAAAAAGAATACCACCGCTAATATAACTACGCAAAATTCTAAAAGATTTATTTTATTTATTAAATTATTTATCAACTGTGATAAATTTTTTAAAGATATGAATTTAATGATGCTTCCATTAAGAATGGCATTTGATTTAATCTTGGAAACTATTGGCGATCAATTTGAACATTATTCTGCAGAAAACAAATCGAAAAGTGTGTAAAACGTGAAAGAAACTATTTAGGCTCTACATTCCACTTCCTTTCAGTTTTAATTTTCCATGTCCTTTATTATCTTATCAGTAATTTGATTCTCTACGTGCCAATTTTCACTAGAGTATATGATTCTAAACAGTCTTTACTATTCTNGGTCCTTTCTTATCTTATCAGTAATTTGATTCTCTACGTGCCAATTTTCACTAGAGTATATGGTTCTAAACCGTCTTTACTATTCTGAATCCTTACCCGGGTCGGATCAACCCATCTACTGTGGAGCATGTCACTGACTTCGGACGACGGCCATATTAACTTTAAATGACCTTGATCTTAGGAGACCTTGACGTCAAATGATGGCGACCTGAAATCGGGGGAAGAGTTACATAATTTTAAAGTGTATTGTGATAAAAACTAAAATAATGCATTTAAGCAAAAAAAAACTTTCTCAATAAAAATATGTTAAATACATTTTATCAAATGTGTATTATGAAGACAGCGAACGGTGTTCGTCGCCCCAGTGAAGAGGGGAGTGGAGATATTTTTGCGACTCTTAATATCAACGTCTAGAGAGCCAATAAGAGTGAAGTGAGGTGAGTATGGAGCAGCGATGGAATGAAAGGGCGGGGGAAACAGGAGATCCCNATAAGAGTGAAGTGAGGTGAGTATGGAGCAGCGCTGGAATGAAAGGGCGGGGGAAACAGGAGATCCCCGAAAAAACCCGCCGACCAGAGGCATCGTCCGGCACGATTCCCAAATGCGGAAATCCTTTAGCGACCCCGCCGGGAATATAACCCGGTTCACCTACATGGAAGATGAGTATCCTGACCACTATACCACTACAGCCTCTCGTCTCCCCAGTCCCTACAGCCCCCGCTTTCTTTTACTTTCACTCGATTGGCCAGTGGCCACTCTAAACCCTCTTCGTCTCTCCCGNGTCCCTACAGCCCCCGCTTTCTTTTACTTTCACTCGATTGGCCAGTGGCCACTCTAAACCCTCTTCGTCTCTCCCGACACAGCCCATACTACACCTCCTTCCCCTTTCAATCACTCCTCCAAATTACAGTTGTTCGACCCCTCTAATTATTTGGCGAACCTTAACTCGTTCCTTTTTAATCGGAAAACCTCAACTTCAGCCGTATGCACACCACATCCTTTGTGGCCCATTAATCATTCTGTACTCCCATCGGACACCCAGGCTCTCTCTCTCTCTTTCTCTCTCTCTCTCTCTTTCTCTCACTCTTTCTTTCTCTCTCTATCTATCTCTCTCTCTCTTGCTGGGTTGGACGTAGAAATNGTCCCTACAGCCCCCGCTTTCTTTTACTTTCACTCGATTGGCCAGTGGCCACTCTAAACCCTCTTCGTCTCTCCCTACACAGCCCATACTACACCTCCTTCCCCTTTCAATCACTCCTCCAAATTACAGTTGTTCGACCCCTCTAATTATTTGGCGAACCTTAACTCGTTCCTTTTTAATCGGAAAACCTCAACTTCGGCCGTATGCACACCACATCCTTTGTGGCCCATTAATCATTCTGTACTCCCATCGGACACCCAGGCTCTCTCTCTCTTTCTCTCTCTCTTTCTCTCTCTCTTTCTTTCTCTCTCTATCTATCTCTCTCTCTCTTGCTGGGTTGGACGTAGAAATNTCTCTCTCTCTTTCTCTCACTCTTTCTTTCTCTCTCTATCTATCTCTCTCTCTCTTGCTGGGTTGGACGTAGAAATGACAGAGTTTTGCTCTAGTAGTCAGAAAATTTTGTCGGCCATATTTTCGTAAGGCAAAGTTTTACAAAACTAGTCGCACTCGACAAAAAACAAAAGAATTATCTTTCCTATTAAAATAAATTCAAAAGCGTTATTGATTAAAAAATTCATATACATTTTTTTTTTCATAAATATTAAAACTTGCCTAATAAGAGTTCCATCGGATCGCATTGTTATTCTTGCGAAATTCCAACAATATAATTTTGGTTTTCTGCAGGTGGTAGAGTCACTAAAGAAATGTAACTGGTCAAGTAGGGTGAGGTTCATGCAAAATATGAACACAGTATAGAAATAGTAAAGGGGTATGTATTGTCCGTCTAATATAACTTGGCAAGATTATGACAGTCAGTGAGTGGCAACTTGATGCATACGAAATAAACGAAGCGCTATTTTAAAAATCCTGTATCAGCTGATGCACGAACGAACAAAAGTTAATATTACGTAAGCTATTCCGAGTGCACTGCCGACGCACATCAGACAAGCAGAAAATACGCGATAAGAAATAGTTCCTAGATTAATTAATACGTTTNGAGTGCACTGCCGACGCACATCAGACAAGCAGAAAATACGCGATAAGAAATAGTTCCTAGATTAATTAATACGTTTAATTTTATGTGGTCACAAAACAGCGATTGTTAGAGTTACGAACTAAACTTCGTGATAAAGTAGAAATATATAGGTGTTCAAAATGAAATGCACAATAAAACTATCCGNAGAGTTACGAACTAAACTTCGTGATAAAGTAGAAATATATAGGTGTTCAAAATGAAATGCACAATAAAACTATCCTTATCCAAATGAAACGAAACTTAAAAACCTTGAGAGTTATTTTCACGTCGTACCCCACTCTTCATCTTTGTTTTCCATATGCGTTTGTAATTAATTCTAAAAGCATATGGAAATAGTGCATGGTATAGTTTAATTATTTTTTCTAATAATTTTACAAAATATATTNATTAATTCTAAAAGCATATGGAAATAGTGCATGGTATAGTTTAATTATTTTTTCTAATAATTTTACAAAATATATTTCAAATTCGTGTCGTTTCGAGCCAGTAATAGAAGAGAAGTCAACGTTTAAAAAGACGGGATCAAGAGGCATGCAAACGTGCTGCTATCTGTTGAGTAACGCTCTAGGCTCACAACTCGCCCTGCCATGCCATGCGCGCCATCTGTCCACTATTTCCTGAATCATTACCAGTCACAAAAAAATAGCTTTTGTGTAAAATAACAAATTTACGAACAGATACAAATAGTTTTATTTTCCCGCATGCTCTGCATAATTTTTAAAGTAACATTAATTTCGTGTACATCTATTTTAATTACTAGTAATTTCTATTGGGCCGGTAATCGTTCTTCTACGTCAATTAAACGCCATGTTGTTCTCACGCAGACCCATTAAGTTGTTTCCGTCTTGTTACTGTATTGTATTAATAAAACGAAGAAAGTGGGGTGCACGTGAATAGTTTTTAAGCTATTCTTACGTTATTCCACGTCACATATTTCCAACTCGAACTGTTTAGTATCACGAATAGCAGAATTACTGCTTTGCAATAGTCGTTGGTGAGTTGATGGCGAATAAAAGTGCGTTGTTAATCAAATTTCCCGAATTACTTTTAGCTCCAGTTGTATTAGCTATGACGTCCAAAGTGTGATAAGAACTACAACTACTATCTCGCAAATGTTAACCCAAATTTGCTATTTCAGACAGATTAAAAGAGAATTAACAAATATTTACTTTTCNCTACTATCTCGCAAATGTTAACCCAAATTTGCTATTTCAGACAGATTAAAAGAGAATTAACAAATATTTACTTTTGTGCAAAGTTTTTTATTTTTACTTTTATAACCGTTCACTAGATCTGACCCGTTTAGGTTTTTTTCAGTGGGAACGCTAAACGATACTGTCTACAAGGACATACTGCCTACACCAGAAGATATGAAACAATGTATTTCAGTTGCCTGTTTTGAAATCTCTGCTGAGATGCTACAACATGTACAGCAATCTTTGCACGACAGTCTGGAAACTTGTATTGTAGCTGGTGTTCTTCATTTTGAACACAACCTGTGAAGGGCAGTTTTCTGTTTCTTCTTCAGAATTCACAGACTTTGTTTATTTACTTTTGTATTTCTTAAGAGAGTACTGATACGTGGTACAGTAAAATCGCATAATTGTACAAGATGTAACATGTGTTGTCTTGCACATTCAGAAGAAAATCACGCACAGTAAAACAGAAAAGTAAACATACGAACATCATAGTCTGGTATCTAAGCAGTTAAATGGAGCAGACAACTGTAGGTATTTTAAATTGCCATATTAAGATCACGTTAACTACTTCCAATTATATCCTCCAAAACACACCATTGAAATTTTTATTTCCTCTGGTTTTATTTACATAATGTGAACAGGCATTGTTCCATTTGAAAAATATAAATTCTTCAAGAAATACGCATTCTAAAATCATTGTAATCTGTGTCTGTGCTGCAATTATATGCCCTTGTCTAAAATTCAATATCGTGAAACCAGCACATCAAGAGCACCTTTCGATATAAACAAAAAANCATAATTGTACAAGATGTAACATGTGTTGTCTTGCACATTCAGAAGAAAATCACGCACAGTAAAACAGAAAAGTAAACATACGAACATCATAGTCTGGTATCTAAGCAGTTAAATGGAGCAGACAACTGTAGGTATTTTAAATTGCCATATTAAGATCACGTTAACTACTTCCAATTATATCCTCCAAAACACACCATTGAAATTTTTATTTCCTCTGGTTTTATTTACATAATGTGAACAGGCATTGTTCCATTTGAAAAATATAAATTCTTCAAGAAATACGCATTCTAAAATCATTATAATCTGTGTCTGTGCTGCAATTATATGCCCTTGTCTAAAATTCAATATCGTGAAACCAGCACATCAAGAGCACCTTTCGATATAAACAAAAAAATTCTTGTAACAAAATTTTTCTAAAAGTCATCCAGTATTTTAAATTTAAGTTTAAGTTGAGCAAAACAGCGCAGGGAGTCTGCATCTATATGTACCTGCTTGCACAACAAGTGGCATATCATGAAGGAGAACGGAATTGGCGCGCCATGCGGGAAATAAAATGCAAACCCTTCCGGCAATCTTTACTACTCAGTTGCTAATCTCCCAGTATTCATGTAGTTTGACACGCGTGTACTAACAAGCAGCCACTAGCGGCGCCCACGCACCTCGAGCTTATGCTCGCCTATATGCAGACGCTCTCCGCATGGCGCGCCAGTTCAGTTCGCTTTCGTGATATGCAACTTATTGTGCAAGCAGGTTAGTATATCTGCGAACTCCCTGCGTTGTTTTTCCTACCTTCAAATTAAATTTTAAAATACTAGATGACCTTTTAAAATATTTTGTTACTAGGATTTGTTTTGTTTATATTAGTTCATAAGTCCTGTGGTTCGAATTTTGACATGCTATTAAAAAAAACCTTTTTTATGCTACTAAGGGAGTCTGCTAATAAGACAGTAAAATTCTTCCAGATNTTTTTATGCTACTAAGGGAGTCTGCTAATAAGACAGTAAAATTCTTCCAGATATTCCCTGCAGTGTATTACAAACCGCATAAGGCTTGCTCAATTTTTCCAGCCACAGTTTTCAAAACTTTGAAAGAAACTTGTGAATCTAAACCTACGTGTACACACGCAGAAGCGGGGACGCTCTCAGGTTTTTGACGTGGGAATAGTGTCGGACGATGCCGCTCTCAGCGAGTCTTCTTGGCGATCTCCCGTTTCCCCCACCCTCGCATTTCGGCACTACTCCATACTCACCTCGTGCCACCCTCATAGGCTCTCAAGACCCCCGTGTTAAGAGCCGCTCCACTCCACACGCAGTCGGGGTCTTTCATACCGCAGTTGTACTGACCGCAGTGCTATCTCTGAATACATGCAAATTTTATTCCCACTCGTCTCTAAAACAACATATGCTATAAAATAATACTTCACGCAAGGCTGCGCAAGTTACCTGCTACTGGCAAAAAAAAAATTAAAACGTAAATCCGAGCAGCAAGTTAAAGGCATCGCGAGTGAACATCGCAGGATGGAAGCTTACGTTGAGCAATTTCGCTAAAGGGTCCGTTCCAAGCGGACGAGACCAAGAGTAAGGTTTAGAGCGGGAAAACGTGAACTGAAAAACAAGCTGCGCGTGCGAAAGACATGTATCTTCCCTCGTGCTTCTCTAAACCAGCGTGAAAAGCAGCGAAAGCTCAACTTTTTTTTTTACCGCCAGCCGTCAGTTTATATAGCTGCAGATAGGAAGACCTCCGGAGGGTAAAAAAAAAAGAGAGAGATTCATTGCTGAGAGACTTCGCTTGGAAAAACATGGAAGATAGGAAGTAGTATTTCCTCTCAACGAATGTGTACGAAATTGCTGCATATTTTTGTGTCTCACCCACAACGAAAGATTGATTCCTTGTTAAGTCATANCAACGAATGTGTACGAAATTGCTGCATATTTTTGTGTCTCACCCACAACGAAAGATTGATTCCTTGTTAAGTCATATATTTATACCTTTATTAGTTGCACGCTGTAATACCCTATTTATTATACACACATTAGGCCTAAATTTAGCTAATTCCTATTGAAATACGTTTGATAGGTCCTCCTGTACTTCCTCAAAAAAATTACCAAAAATAGGACATGGGGCACAAAAAAGAAATATAGATATATGGCTACTTACCTTTTTTCTAGTTCTATGTATGCAGATTTTCTTATTTTTTCGGGTTTTCAAAACATACATATATATTTTATTTACAATTTGAGGTGGAAATAATGATTGTAGGCGTTCACGGTCACTGGTAAGCTGGGTAGAAGATCGGGAAATGCATATCGTGCGGTAAAGGGATTGATGGAATTGAAAGCGTTAATGTGACTAGAGGGTTGGACACATTGAGAAATGTTAGTTCAAGGCGAAAAGACAAGATTGCTGGAAACGTTGAGCGTGTCAGTCAGGTACGAGTGCATGACTAGTAGGATTACGGGAAGTCTGGGCCAATGTATTTTAAATGGGAGTTGTGTGGCTGTGGCTAGCGGTCTTCGGCTCAACTCGGGCGAGCTCGGCAATCTTCGACTCGACTCAGGAGGAGCTCGCAAGCCGACGACTCTGGTTTGTCGAACATACCAGGAGGTATTCGGCAGTTATGCCCACTAATTCTTCAAGCATATGTACACTCTAATATCTTCTATTTGCATAATCAATGTCATTATAGTCTACTTATACTATGTGTTTGTGCTCAGCGTATCTATCAACATTTTAATAATTATGAGCTTTATCAGCACACACAGCTAACTTAAATAAATTATTTTCAGAGAAAACAATTTGTATGAAAATAGGTGCTAACATAACAGTCCTCATTTGTAGGCATTAACTAAGAACTGGATGAAAAAAACAGAAACGTAACTATTGAGTTGTAACATAAGTTAGCATCCACATACTGTCCGAGAGAATAACTGATAAAGACAGTTTAGAAATAAATGAACTGTAANTGTAACATAAGTTAGCATCCACATACTGTCCGAGAGAATAACTGATAAAGACAGTTTAGAAATAAATGAACTGTAACTCACGTTTGCATACATAGGCTTCCAAGGTCGGACACATCCAGAAATATTATACAACCTTAAGTATAATAAAACCAGAATTAAATTCACAATTTAATTTTAAATAACCATAATCTGCATAAACTATTAGGGTCCTCTTATTTATTTAAAGTAATAATGTTATATAAGATGTTTCAGCAAACTGTGAAGGCATTCTGTTAATACGTTTCCTTGCAATTTTCATAACAACGGTACCGCACGTCAAGAACCAGTAGCAACCAGCAGTGACGTCACACCCTCTTATCCAAAGTCCCTCCGGAGGGCGGCTCAAGCAATGTCCACTATAGCAGCGGCGGCATGACACCTGTTCTGACGTCACACGCCGAAACATCATCAAGTCGCGCATGTTCATTCCACAGCATCAGCACTTCCACATTACCCAGCTCGCGAGTCTTACTTTAAAATATTTACAGGTAACCAGTGGTTTCCCTATTTTACATACACCACTCACACCGCACCCTGCAGATAACAGTAACACATACCTAACAAACTTTACTTTAAAAATGTATGATTGTATTTTTAAAANCACTCACACCGCACCCTGCAGATAACAGTAACACATACCTAACAAACTTTACTTTAAAAATGTATGATTGTATTTTTAAAAAATTGCGATTACTAATAGGAGGCCTCCAAAATTAAAGGTTTGTAAATTATAATGTATAAAAAATTCAAATCCGTTTTACAATTGAAAAGAATTTGGAAAAAAAATCGTATTCCAATATTTGCAACTAGAAAAAAAAAAGGAAAATTTAATTTTTTAAATGTACTTACTCAACTAACAAATTCTATGAATAAATTAACACATTGTTAGAGTTTCCATCATAAAATAGAGACGTCTCATTTGTAAACTTTATTAAATTGTGGTCATTTAAACAATCTTGTCTTCAAGGAAAAATTAATGACTTTTTTATCACTGTAATTTAAGATTTTAATTTTTATAGAAATCGAACCATTCGTTTAATTTATCACATTCAATAGATATTATTATCTGTCATTAACACATATTTATTGTATAATAAGTAACATTTATTACTTCAACATTTTGTTTTGTTATATTTAAATACTTGCGTATATGTTACTTTAAGTATCCTTTGCATTTCCCTCTTAAGTATTGAAACGTAGTAGAAAAGCAGCTGCAACATTTCTTTTCTTTTTGAATTCTATGGAAGTTCCAATTATTAATTAAATAATATTATACCTGTTGATACCACCCCATCACTATCCTACCACTGTGACGTCACGTGCCATTTTAGTATGTAACATACTCCTATCGCATCACTATTTTTGTCAGCGTTTTAACATGCATTTATTTTCAGCAAGTGTATTTTCTGTACAAACAAAAAACAATAATTGTTGTAACGGGGACGGCAGCTAANTCTATCCATATTCCTACTGCCAGACGATGAACCACGCAAATGCAAAATTATATTCCACTACCCCCACGGATTCTAGGGCGAGATGAGAGCATCTCGCTAGTGAACATTGGGGAGATGTTATTAAGTGATCAGACCTTAGCTGAATGGCCTACCTGATCACACCTTCAAACATTGAACCAGGGCACGAGCGTGATTATAATAGCACTTTGGGAAAGACCGTTGCAGAAACCCCCTTCACAATGTAACACCGGGAGCGGCGTCTTTTGTCGTCTGGCCACTGGAACGAGAATACCACTGAAGATAGGTGTGTCTGGCCATCCTTAACCGCTACCTCTCCGGCAACATCAACAAGGTGGGGACTTTCAAATTAGATTGTAATAGTAATGGCGTGAGGTAATAATACTGAATACTATTAATTAGCATCTTGGTGTTCCATCTAAGCTCCCTCGATCTATGGTAACATTAATAGTTATTGTAAATAGCTAGAAAAAGGATGTTCCATGACACCTGGCACCTGGCAGGGGTCGAGGGACGAGCTGGAGGGCGTCTCCCGTGGGAGCCGATGACATCATCACAGAATTTTCCTGCTCACGCATTCATCCCCGATGTGGCCTCTGATTGGCTACGTGAGTTACTCCAAATTATCTTGTATCTGAATGGCTACACGAGGCTCTCAAAACGTCCTCGTCTCTGATTGGCTACGCGACACTCTCAAAATTCTTGTTATTTATTTTAAATTATTTAAATTAATTTTTAATTTAATTTTAATTTTTTTTCAAAAGTTTTTCAAACTAGTTTTTTCAAAATTTATCATTTAATAACTTTGTTTAAATACGTTTTAATCAACTCCCTACTTCATGATATTGCATTCCATGTTAGGTTTTCGCCGAGGCTTCCCAAATTCGATTAACATTGAATTCCATCATACTGGATCATATATATCATGCTCTTGCATTCCATGCTAGGAGGTTTTCTCCAAGTCTTCCCAAATCCCTGCCACATCACCCGACTGATCTCTACATCATGGGTTATTTCAGAGTCTTACCTAATTCGATTATCATTTAAGTCCTTCCTAATAGATTATATACATCACATGCTTGCATTCCAAGCTGGGAGGGTTATCACAGAGTCTTCCCAAAATCAATTAACATTTAAGTCCTTTCTACTAGATATACACCATTTGCTTGCATTCCAAATCAGGAGGGTTATCTCAGAGTCTTCCCAAATTCAATTAGCATTGAATGCNTAATGCATTCCTACTCGATCATGCATGTCATGCTCTTACAGCCTAAGCAAGAGGTATTTTCTCAGAGTCTTTCCAAATTCGATTATAATTTAATTCCTACCTACTAGATTGTATACTTCATGTGCTTGCATTCCAAGCAAGAGGTTGTCTCAGACATCGCAAGCTTGCATTCCAAGCTGGGAGTATTATCTCCGAGTCTTCACAAAAACACATTATCATTTAAGTTCTTCCTACTAGATGATAGACACCATGTGCTTGCATTCCAAGCTGGGAGGGTTATCTCAGAGTCTTCCGAAAATTAATTAACATTTAAGTTATTTCTACAAAATGAAATACTTCATGCTCTTGCATGTCAAGCAGGGAGGGTTATCTCAGAGTCTTCCCAAATTAGATTACCATTTAAGTCCTTCCTACTATATGGTATATACCACACACTTGCATTCCAAGCCAGGAGGGTTATCACAGAGTCTTCCGAACATATGCAAGAGGGTTATCTCAGAGTCTTCCCAACCTTACACAATGATAAAGGTGCCTAAAATATTATGCAGGGCTCTCAAAAGTGTCTCAACCCTCTGAAGTTGGTAGCCAACCCTAAAGGATGCTACAATACACAATGGTAAAGGAGCCTAACATATTACTCAAGGCTCTCGAAAATGTCTCATCATCGGCAGCCTATCATAAAGAACGATAACGTGCACAACAATAAATGAGCCTAACATGTTACACGAGGCTCTTGAAAGTATCTCGGACACTGCTACGAATAGCGCGGCATAACATAAAGGACACTGCCGTAAACTTCAATGACGCGTGCAAAAGAAGTCGCCATAATGCGTGGCATAACATAAAAGATGTCGCAGTGACACATGGTGTAACATAAAAGACGTCGCCGTGATGCGTGGCAACATAAAGGACGTCATAGTAACGCATGGCATAATATAAAGGATGTCGCTGTGATGTGTGACATAACATAAAGATGTCGCTGTGACATGTGGTGTATCATAAATAATGTCGCAGAGACGCATGGCATAACATAAAGGACATCGCCATGGTGCATGGTGTAACATAAAGGATGTCGCGGTGAACCGTGGCATAACATAACGGATGATGCCCAACACTGCGACGAAGCACGCGGCATAACATAAAGGACGCAGCAGTACACTTCAAAGATGCGCACAGCATAATATAAATGATGGTGCCGAACACTTCAACAACCCGCGCGACCTAACATATAGGTTGATGCCAAACACTGCGGCGAAGCGCAGCCTAAAATAAAGGATGCTGTCGGATAATTGTACGCATGCACCCACACATGTACATGCTCGCACAAACACATAAACACATACATGTACACATATATACATATGCACACACACATACATAATCACGCATGCACGCACTATATACACAAGTTATCCCAGAGTCTTCCCAACCATGCACAATGATATAAAAGCCTTACGCGAGGCTCCCAAAAATATCTTGGCACTGTCGAAGGTGGTAGCCTATTCTAAAGGATGCTAACATATGAAACAATATCGTCGTCCACCGAGATCCTTTTTCAGCTTACCGAAAACATGAAAATCGCAAGGCGCTAAGTCTGGACTGTATGGAGGATGTTGCCATACCTCCCACTTGAATGGCTGCAGCAGTCCGGACGTTTGGCGGACCTTGTGAGATGTTGCGTTATCGTGCAAAAAAATCACACTGGGGCTCAATTTTCCCCGGCGCTTCTCTTTAATTGCTTTACACAACCGGTTCAACGATGAGGAGGTGAAAGCAGCTGTCTCCATGTGGTTACATAGCGCTGGAGGAGATGTCTACGCATCCGGAATCGAAAAGTTGGTGGACNGAAAGCAGCTGTCTCCATGTGGTTACATAGCGCTGGAGGAGATGTCTACGCATCCGGAATCGAAAAGTTGGTGGAACGTTCTGAGAAATGTTTACAGTCTCTTGGGGACTATGTGGAAAAGTTAACTTACATTGTGTGTTATCATAGCTGTGTTGCCTATGTATAGTTCGTTTCATACATGGCCATAACATGGAAGTGTAACTTATTTATTGATTTGCCCTCGTATTTTAATTAGTTGTCAGTTATACATCCTGAATTTTATTTACGTATATGCTTTCATATATATATTTTAGTCTTTCAACCGAGTCACTGAAGTCTTCACAAAATAAGCAGGTAGACTTTTCCATCACTCTTCACAGAAGGTTCACGATACACACCTGTGTGTATGTTCTTCCATGGTATGTAGGGAACTAAGTTCGAGCCTTGGAACTATACAAAACTATTAATTCTCTTTCTGACTTTGACTAAATCTGCTAATNGTAGGGAACTAAGTTCGAGCCTTGGAACTATACAAAACTATTAATTCTCTTTCTGACTTTGACTAAATCTGCTAATTTTCTTTTTCCTAGCGATGGCTGTGAACCTAATATTAGCATGTTTATGATAAATGAATAACACTAAAATAATAATTTATATACTTTAACCTTCTTTTACAGATGTGAGATACGAGTCATACAATCTCATTAAACACTATTATTCCAGTGTGGAGGTTGCGTGTGTGCATGTGTGTCTACATGTTACTTGTAGTTTGTGTATGACTTGTCTAGTGACTGTGATCTTCAGCGTACATGGTATTTGCACCTTGTTTATCATTTGTATCTCACCCTACATACACGTCGACTGCAGTCTCTAGCGTATATAGTAATTGCTAGCATTTCGAGTCAGTTGCTATTCAGACTTCAAATAGCTATGTGTCTCATGTATGTATTACATTTGTATGTTTTTTTTCTTTATTTTTACATATTTCAGTTTTTTGTAAGTTATCCATCCTGAATTTTATTTACTTATATGCCTTTATATAAATTTTAGTTTTTCAACCAAGTCATTGAAGTCTTCACAAAATAAGCAGCTAGACTTCCCGTCATTTTTCACAGAAGGTTCACGATACATGCCTGCATTTATGTTCTTCCATGATGAGTAGGTTGTTAGATACCTCTAAATGAGGGTACAAGGTTCGAATCTGTGTTTCTACGCATAGGTAAGTGTTCTGCACGTCGGAATTCAGTCATGTTGGCTGAAGACTATTGTGTCCCTAACAGGGGCTGTGTGACCTTGGAGCCTTACNTGCACGTCGGAATTCAGTCATGTTGGCTGAAGACTATTGTGTCCCTAACAGGGGCTGTGTGACCTTGGAGCCTTATGTAACACTCTCTCGGCTAGTGATCTGTGTTATCCGTTAAATTTGCCAAGACCTGCACGGTGCTCACATCGGCAACTTACCATCTAAGCTGTCTCACATATTCTCTGGCATATGACAACAGTCGCAGTCTACCCTTGTGTAGGACTGACGATGATTGTTTATACTATCATAAACATATTTTTTTAAGTTACCGTGACTATGTGTCTCATGTATGTATCATATTTGTATACAGGATGATTCTAAAATCATGGGACAAACATTGAGGGGTGGTAGAGCTCACTAAAAAAAACAATTATTGNCGGCAACTGACCATCTAAGCTGTCTCACATATTCTCTGGCATATGACAACAGTCGCAGTCTACCCTTGTGTAGGAGTGACGATGATTGTTTATACTATCATAAACATATTTTTTTAAGTTACCGTGACTATGTGTCTCATGTATGTATCATATTTGTATACAGGATGATTCTAAAATCATGGGACAAACATTGAGGGGTGGTAGAGCTCACTAAAAAAAACAATTATTGTATAGGAATATATGGGCGGAAGTGACGCGTTGAGGCACAAACACAAAAACATAACATATTAACAGAAACATAAAATGTTCATTAGCAGCATACTTAACGAGTGATTCCGTACAGAAAATGTTAAACCAGTTGCTGGAAATGTATCCACCAACAGTCATGCATGCTTGGCGACCTCTACATATGGCGTGATTGGCTGACAATGGTGGTGTGCGTGAAATACCCGGCGTATTTGAATCTGTTTGCCAATCACTCCACCGATGCTACCAAGCTTGCATTACTGTAGCTGGTAGCAATTTTGAGCAATTATTATAAACATTGCTGTAAAAAGGCATTTAGCGGCGATGTTGTAAATAAACAATGTGTTGCATTTCATGTGTTATTTTTGTGTTTGTGCCTCAATGCATCACTCCCGCCCAAATATTCCTATACAATAATTGTTTTTTTTAGTGATCTGTACCACCCCTCAATGCTTGTCCCATGATTATAGAATTATCCTGTATATCTTGTTTTTGCATATCTCAGTTTGTTGTAAGTTATCCATTCTGAATTTTATTTTCATATATATGTTTTTCATATTTATTATGTTCGGAAATTATAGCTACCCATGCTAAGCTAAGGATATATACATAGTCATTTTCGTTGCCGGTAGAGAGAGCTTCTGTACGTATTGCTCAAGCGACCCATCGATAGGGAACTGAGTTCGAGACTTGACACTATACAAAATCTATTAATTGAACTGCAGACTTTTGACAAAATCTGGGTTTTTTCTCAGTGGTGGGAGTGAACTTAATATTAGCGAGAGTTAAGATAAATGAATAAAATAGAAATAATTTACATAGTTTTACCTTTATTTACAGGGTTGACATAATATGAATACATAATGATATTTGATACATGCTCGCTATATTCTTCTTCATTCGAGCGAAACATTTATGCTTTCTGTTTTGGATGAAGAACAATATCTGTTGTGAGCATTCAAGCTGTCCTTATTCGAATATACAGCACGACAGTTATCACATGAGTAGGNTCTGTTGTGAGCATTCAAGCTGTCCTTATTCGAATATACAGCACGACAGTTATCACATGAGTAGGTCTTGTATACGGTAGCAAATTTGCAGTTTCTATCTTCATGTCGTTTGATCCAGCTGCTCTTGCTGAATGTCTTGCCGCAATACTTGCACTCGCTTCCCGATGAACGACAAACATGGCCTTTGCATGTTTTGTTATGTCTATACAGGTTATCACTTAGGGTAAACATGGCATCATAGTTATCATAGTGGAGCGCTTTGTATGCTGGGCTGAACATGCAATGACAACTTTCATGTCGGTGTGAACTATAACTTGTGTTAAAAGTATTTCTACAGTAGTTACATTGATGTCGTACTGCTTGCATCGACTCTTCAGGCCCCATTGATGTTTATCATGTTGTAGTTGGTAAGTCTTCAACAATAGATTTCATTTTCATATTGTAGCAGAATATACAATCACAGTAGTAACATTGATACTGTATTGGTTGTAGCGTATCTTTAGGGCTTCTCGCTGTTACAGAGTACACGCTTGTAGTAGATGAATGTAGTAGTAATGATCTACTTTCCTCCACCATGCTCGACAACAGAATGGCATTCATTTTATATAATGCATGCTTATATATATTCTTATAAATATTTTTCTTATCATTTTTTATATCGGTTTGCATCAGTGTATAGTTATGTTGGCCTTATTGTCACATACCTTACCACTGAAGTTCCTTCGTCTAACCTACTGTACTGTATACGTTGCTCGTGTAATACATCACAATATATATAGATTTGTTAAATGTATGTAACTATTTGTTTTATAATAATTTTTTGTATATCTGTTTGCATTTGCATGTAGCTGTGATGGCTCTCTGGCATGACTAATGGTTCGAGAGCATGTGGTAGCGTTCTTTATGATAAGCCAACAACTTTGTATATGACGAGACACTTTCGAGAGCCTCGCGTAACATGTTAGATCCCTTTATCGTTGCATATGCTAACGTTCTTTATGATAGGTTACCAGCTTCGTCCGAGACTCTTTCGAGAGTCTCGCGTAACATGTTAGGTCCCTTTATCGTTGTGAGTGAACCTCGTGTAATATGTTAGGCTCCTTTATCATTGTGTGCGGTAGTGTTATTTATGATAGACTGTCAATGACGGGACATTTTCGAGAGCCTCGCGTAACATGTTAGGCCCCTTCATAGTATTGCGCTGCAGCGTTCTTCATGATTTGCTGCCGATGACGAGTCACTTTCGTGAGTCTCGCATAACATGTTAGGCTTATTTAACTTTTGTGCGCGGCAGCATTCTTTATGATTTGCTGCTGATGACGAATCACTTTCGTGAATCTCGCGTAACATGTTAGCCTTATTTAATGTTGTGCATTGCAGTATTATTTATGTTAGGCTGCCGATGACAACACACTTTTGTGAGCCTCGAGTAATATGTTAGGCACCTTTACCATTGTGTGCAGTAGTGTTATTTATGATAGGTCGTCCATGACGAAATACTTTCGTGAGCCTCGCATAACATGTTAGGCTCCTTTATCGTTATGTATGTTAGCATACTTTAGGATAGGCTACCAACTTCGACAGTGCTGAGATATTTTTGNTAGGCTCCTTTATCGTTATGTATGTTAGCATACTTTAGGATAGGCTACCAACTTCGACAGTGCTGAGATATTTTTGAGAGCCTCGCATAATGTGTTAGGCTCCTTTATCATTATGTATGGTTGGGAAGACTCGGGGATAACCTGTGTATATATGTGTATGCATGCATGTTTATGTATGTGTATGTGCATATGTACATATTTGTGTGTGCATGCATGTGTGTATGTGTGTGTGAGGGCGAACATGAAAATGTGTGTGTTCATGCATAAAAGTGTCTGTCAGCATCCTTTATTTTAGGCTGCGTGCTTCGTTTCAGTGTTCGGCATCAACCTTTATGTTAGGTCACGCTCATCTTTTAAGTTTTCGGCGCCACCATTTATGTTATGCTGTGTGCGTCGTTGAAGTGTACTGCAACATACTTTATGTTATGCCGCGCGCTTCGTCACAGTGTTCGGCATCATCTTTTATGTTATTCCATGCATCAAAGCGACATCCTTTATGTTGCACCACGCACCACGGCGACGTTCTTTATGCTATGCCATGTGTCACAGCGACATCTTTTAAGTTATGTCACACGATACTGCGATGTGCTTTATGTTACATCACGCATCAATGCGGCATCCTCTATGTTATGCAACATGTCACGGCGATGTCCTTTATGTTATGCCATGCATCACGACGACGTCATTTATGTTGTGCCATGCGTCACAGCAACATCCTTTATGTTACTTCACACGTCACAGCGATGTCCTTTATGTTACATCACGCATCATGACAATGTCTTTTATGTTACGCCATGTGTCATGGCTATGTCCTTTATGTTAGTCATGCATCATGGTGACTTCCTTTAAGTTATGCCATGCGTCACTACGACGTCCATTATGTTGCCATGCATCACGGCGACATATTTTATGCTATGCCATGTGTCATAGCGACGTCCTTTATGTTACACCAAGCATTACTGCGACTCCCTTTGTGCGCATCATTAAAGTGTATGGCAGCGTTCTTTATGTTATGCTGTGCTCTTCATCGCAGTGTCCGAGATACTTTCGAGAGCCTCGCGTAACATGTTAGGCTCATTTATCGTTGTGCACGGTATCGTTCTTTATGATAGGCTGCTGATGATGAGACACTTTCGAGAGTCTTGAGTAACATGTTAGGCTCCTTTATAGTGTTGTATGGTAGCATCCTTTAGGATTGTCTACCAACTTCGAGAGTGTTGAGACACTTTTGAGAGCCCCGCATAACATTTTAGGCTCCTTTATCATTGTGTAAGGTTGGGAAGACTCTGAGATAACCATCTTGCATATTTTCGGAAGACTCTGAGATAACCATTTTGCATATTTTCGGAAGACTCTGAGATAACCCCCTGATTTGGAATGCAAGCAAATGGTGTATATCTAGTAGGAAGGACTTAAATGATAATTTAATTTGGGGCACTCTGAAATAACCCTCCCAGCTTAGCATGCAAGTGCATATAGTATATCATCTCATAGAAAGGAATTAAATGTTAATTTATTTTGGGAAGACTCCGAAATAACCCTCCCAGCTTTAAATGCAAGCATGTGATGTATATAATCTAGTAGGAAGGACTTAAATGATAATGTATTTAGGGAAGACTCTGAGATAACCCTCCTGGCTTGGAATGCAAGCACATGATGTATATCATCAAGTAGGAAGGTCTTAAATGATAATCGAATTTGGGAAGACTCTGAGATAACCCTCCCAGCTTGGCATGCAGGAGTGTGAAATATATCATCTCGTAGAAAGGACTTAAATGTTAATTCATTTTGGGAAGACTGACATAACCCTCCCAGCTTGGAATTCGAGCACATGGTGTATATCATCTAGTAGGAAGGACTTAAATGATAATCGAATTTGGGAAGAATCTGAGATAACCCAAGATGTAGGGACCAGTCGGGTGATGTGGTAGGTATTTGGGAAGACTCGGAGAAAACCTCCTATCATGGAATACAATAGCATGATATATATAATCTAGTATGAAGGAATTCAATGTTAATCGAATTTGGGAAGCCTCGCCGAAAACCTCCTAGCATGAAATGCAAAAGCATAAAGTAAGGAGTTGATTAAAGCCCATTTAAACAAAACTTATTAAACAATAAATTTTGAAAAAACTGATTTGAAAAACTTAAAAAAAATTAATTTTAATTTTTTTTATTAAATTTTTTTATAAATAACAAAAATTTTGAGAGCCTCGCGTAGCCAATCAGAGCCCACGTCGGGGATGAATGCATCGCAGGAAAATTCTGTGATGACGTTATCGGCTCCCCCGGGTGAGGCTTTCCAGCTCGTCCCTCGTCCGCTGTCAGGTGCCAGGTGTCTTGGATCCCCCTTTTTCTAGCTACTATTGTATAATCGTTACGTTCAATAAACTCCATATTATACTGCTGTGCTCACCAAATAATGACTCATTATTTAGTATGAATTAGCTTAAAGGTAACTTCATAACAGAACGCACACTGTCTAGTCAGCTCCTTGGTGGCTTAACACGTTATTTCAGCCAAAAGACAAGGAAAATAAATATTTTTATCGTAATTATAAGTTTTACTCTAAACAGTAGTAGGCCTACTGGCCACATTTTTCTTGATTGCCTAAACTCAGAAGGTTTATTTGAAAGCAAATGTTTTGTCAAGTCTATAATTTCGTAAAACCGTATTTTCTTATGTTACGAAACTCACAACAGTAGAATATCACTTAGTACACCTTGTGATTTGTAGTAAATTTATTTAATTCGGATCCCAAATTGGACAGGAACCTTATTTGCAATTTTTGCAAAGTAAATTACTAATGCAAAATTTTTATAAAAAAATGTGTTTACAATTAATGGCAAACACATGAAGACTATTAGCGGCAGAACAATACAAATTTAACCTAATTCTTTTTAGTAAAAATTTTTTTTATATTTGGCAGTTTATAGGAAATCCTTATTTGGTAAAATTTTATTACCTTATATCTGTTCCGTCAAATAAAATGATATTCCATTGTTCGCAACCAATCTCATCATCGGACGAGAAGACTCCAAACATATATCCAAAGTTACCAGTAAAATGTATTCCATATTCATATAGGGAAATCCTTTTCAGGTGCCGCGCTTTCAGTGGAAATTTCCTGATCTTGCACGTGTCGGAACTAGTTCTATGAATATTAGATGCGGCGAAAAAACTAGGTGAATTTCATATTCCAGTTTCCTTGGAAAATTCGAAATTCATAAGCTTGGTATTTATTTAACATTTGAAAGTGTTTTGCTTAGTTATAAATTCTGAGAATAAATGTTCATTTTCCTTAGAAAGAAAGGTGTCATAGGATTACTTCTTCTGTTCTTTATTTTTTTATCGAATGCTCCCGAAAGTATATCCTCGCATGAAAGAGGTATTTCTCAACTTATAACTGGTCACGCAAAAGTCGTAGCTGCTATTTTTAGCATTTCTTTATGCGTTTTATTGGCAAGACGTAACCACTTCNAACTGGTCACGCAAAAGTCGTAGCTGCTATTTTTAGCATTTCTTTATGCGTTTTATTGGCAAGACGTAACCACTTCATTGCACCTATCCTAATACACTAAGGATGTGCATGCCGTTTTTAGTTACTATTCAAATGTAGTTTTAGTTTAGTCTGTAAGCTAAAATGTTTACTAAATGTTAACTATAAGTTACGTGTTACTACATGTTAACTACAAGTTTACCGGTAACTCTAAGTAAAACTTTTGTAAGCACAGATTTATTTCTTCTTATATTCGGAATATAACGATGCGGAGAAAATTTTGTTAGGTTAGCTATTTTTAAGTTTGGGATTTTGAATCATAGAAATCAAATAAAAAGCCAAAAAATGTGTTATAACTGTGACATAATTTCAAGACAATAAACGTGCGGTTCATGCGTAAATGTATTAAATATAGTAAATTTCGTAAAGAGTGAACACATAATATCAGCATCAATTCAGGACTTCAGACGTGGAATATTCGTGAGGCTCTAGCAAACTGAGCTCTCACACCACTGACTCGAAGCCTTAAGGGGTTTGCCTGACTGGCTCTTGAACTGCCTTGTTTTTTTGACGAAACTATTAAACGTGTCCCCAGTATATTTACCTACGAAAAGACACCATACATTATACGACGAAGGAATGGTACTTTAAAGTTACCACGCACGCTGTAAATAATATTTTAGAGCCCTCCAATAAAGTTAAACTTCTTTTTTAGAGTGCCGTATCATAAAACATATTAGCCTGATACGAGCCAAATTACAATAGGCTCCTGTATTAAAATTTTCTTCACATACGAGAACACTGCACACCAGTTCAGAGCCCTGCGCGTAGCGGCGATGGCGCTCTTGTAGCGCGTGCCAGTGTGGCCTTTAAAGCTCCCGCGCTTTTCAGCCAAAAAAAGGAGAAGAAAAACGATGCAGGCAGGCGAGACCCTTAAGGTAGAAGAAGAGTGGCGACCAATGCAGTACTCTCCTGGCTGTACAACATGCAGAGGTCATTAAAAAGCAGTACACACAGTACAGAAATGTTTAGAGCGTAGTGGAGTAAAGTGATTTGGGCAGCTATNCAGAGGTCATTAAAAAGCAGTACACACAGTACAGAAATGTTTAGAGCGTAGTGGAGTAAAGTGATTTGGGCAGCTATTAAAATCGGTGCCTCGAGAGCCGATGAGGATGAAGCGAGGCGAGTATGGAGCAGCGCTGGAATAACTTGACGGGGGAAACGGGAGATCTCCAATGAAAACCCATAGAAAAGCGGCATCGTCTGGCACGATTCCCGCATGAGAAAGTTCGGAAGCGGCCCCGCCGGGAATCGAACTTGGTTTGCTTAGATGGGGGAGGGGGGGCGAACTACACCACCGTGGGCCCCACCAAATTTTTTAGAAAAGCACAATTTAAGTTGCATGTAAAAGAAGAAACATAATCACTAAAAAAACATTTAGCGAGAATTTACTTATTTAAATATTCAAAAATATTAAATATTAAGAGTGTATTTGACTCAATATTTAGGCCTATTTCCATTCTGGGTGCTTCAAAAACCACATTTTGCAAAAATAATTACTCTGATTGTTTCTAATAAATATTATATCTAAATATATTCTATTAAGTCTAAATATTATGTCTAAAGGTATTTTTAATAATTGATTTAGGCACATAAATTTAATTTATAAAAACGATAAATTTGTATGGATTAACTATTTAAAAAAATTTTTTTTATATTATTACTAATTTGCTATTGCTTACAGTCACAGTAATTATTATGATGACCTTGCTTGACGAATGTTTGTTAACAAAATTTGCTTTGTGAAGCATTTAAAAGGGAAAACAATAAAATATAGATTGAAAATAGACAACTTAGATACTAATACAAATTTTTAAATGTTTAAATAAGCGAATTCCAAACTAAATAGTTTTCAGTGTTACGAAATATGTTGCAACCGCTTTTTTACTTCCGCTCCTGTTGGAGTTATTTTCGAAAGAATAAACAGACAGTTCAATTCAACTTTAAACGTTGAGATCACTGTTCTGTCCACGTTAGGGAGCCGGTTTGTAATCTGACCAAGGCTATGCTGCATACCTCGCTGGGAAACCATATAACTAATTTGAAACAAGGGGCAATTAATTCGAAGTAACATCAGTGAGTAACAACCGTTTTATTGCAGTCTCTGGCTCAGCTATAATGTGCCAAACGTTTATGTCAACCGAAAACTTAATTGTTTTGGTTCGTTTATAATTAGTCGGATCCGTGGAGTTTCGCCCCAGATAGCCTGATAGTAATTAGTGGTGGTAAAATCAAGATTTATGTAGAGCAGCAATTGAAGATGAATTTACGATCGAAGAATTAATTCATCTCTTATTTAACCTTACAATAAAGTAATAACCAAACAATTACAATTTTTTTCTTCTTCTTTCATATGCAATTTAAATAGTACTTTTTTGACGATTTTTGTTGCGTGTGTGCCACTAATAATGAACTCTGACAGCCACTCTCCTTGTACCTTAAAGAGTTCGAGGAGATATAAGAATTGTGCTTGCCCGAGACACATCCTTAATGCGCTTCCCGCAGAGCTCGCGGGACACGTGTGCTGCATGCACAATGGCAGTATAACGAGGATCGCGAGACTTCCTACAGCGAAGTTATCTTCTCAGAAGAATTTCCGCTACTCTTTTCTATTGGCTGTCGCGCACTAAACTGACTGCCTTCTCGTGTTCCCGACGTCTCACCAGTTTCTCCTTTTTTTTTTTATTACTATATTTCCAGAGTAAAATTTTGTGAACGTAACTTGGTGCATCTATACTAGGGTAAAGCGTTGTTATTACAAATCTATTTGCAAATACTTACGGCAATTTTTCTGTACGGTTACTTTGTGATTCACTAGCAGGAAATAGTTAAATGTGCCTCATTTAACGTATATTATTATCTAAAGCAGTTCCACTTAGATTGGCGTCTTTACATCACCAATTAATAATGGTAGGTAAACTCTCATACCTATAATACCGTCAGTTTGTTTTACATCTCCAACCTCATTCAAAAAGATTCGAGTGTCCATTTCTATGCTGAAGATAATAAAGTATTTTATGTTTCCTCGATTGTGGCGAAAAATAATGTCGTACGTCAGACATATTTTAGAACCATGACACTTGGTACATGCAGACTAGAATTTTATATGAATTGCCAATCATTATATGATAGAATAGGTAATATGACTATTTATTGTNTGGTACATGCAGACTAGAATTTTATATGAATTGCCAATCATTATATGATAGAATAGGTAATATGACTATTTATTGTATGTGTGTGCTCATAAGTTACCGGCTAATATGGTTTTAAGTCTCATTTCATTCCAGTGCTCTTTTACAAAATCTGTATAATTTCAACAAATAGTGAGTTCAGTTTAGTGTCATGAGCTACGTTTCTAATGCTGTTTGCAAAAGGAATCAATAGTTATTATATTTCCTGTGGTCGATTTCTAGAATTTACTCGTGTTTTCTGTGGAAAATTCGTTAAAGGACTTTTTTAATGGAATGCATTACCGAAACTTTTAAACATTTCTTCCGTTGCGAATAATTCGTTACAAACTTAACTTTAGCTTTATCGTAAATTTTCGATAATTTGCAATTGTTGCCATTTTACAAAAAGGAATGCTTATTATAACTTTTGCTTCAGACATAAATAAACTGTTTATTTAACACTATCCTTTTCAGTTTGTTAGACGGTAGTTTCTATAAATAGGTTAGATAATGGATTATGTACCACTAAAATTTCAGGAAAATTCTTCATATTCCTTCATATAAGCAGTTTTTGTAAGTGCGATTACTTACCTACAGGTTGTTCTTAATCAACTGTGTTAATATTTCCAAACTGTTTTCTTATAAAAAATTTAAAAAATTACGTGAAGTGAATCATTATGTAAAATATTCACTGAGGGAAGTTTGCACCCTAAAGAAATAAGTTCGAAAATGATTTTATTTAAAATTTAAGATAATACGCAAGATTAAATTAATGTCAATATGCATGGTTGAATGAAGTTGTTATATAAGTGAACAGTTTTTCGGTAATATCATTCTTTGTCATTAGTAACACAAAAGGTGACTTCGTATTATTGAGCTTAAATTCTATAACAGTTGGCTGTAATCAATTTTTTTCGACATAACATCATTAGTCAATTAATAAGAAATTTTTCTGTCATGAAACGTCTACAGAACAGTGGTTCTCGTCGAAATAACAACACAACACTTGACAGCTATGTAACCTGCGTTATGCAACCTGCCCGGGCTAGCTACTGCGCATGGGCAGGCGAGTGTGAAGACAGGTTATGTTGACCGCATGGCAACTCCAAAATTACCCTTGTATGCCTGCTGATGGTTAACACGAGCGATAGAACCGTACAATCTACCAGAGCTCGTCAATGCGTACTTACGGGATGGTGCCGCCAATTACAAAGGTAGAACACCAGCACGGCTGTACAGGAATAGGTTCCCGCCACGCCGTTATTTTGGGCACCAAATGACCCAAAGACTTCGCGATTGGCTTTAGAACAGCTTTTTACTGCCAGTAAACGAGACGGAAAACTGTATACGGGTTGTGAGGAAACTTTCACTTCAAAGCTTTCTCGACGCCGTGTGTCGTGCACCTGATGTGTTGTCATGCGGTTCGTATTACAGTGTGGTGCATTCCCCATGAATAGAGACCCGGATAATCAACGAATTCCTCTTGCAGTAGGCTAGACTTCATAGGTATCTTATACACATGCGCGAGTTACATTTGTCAATTTGGTGCGCCTCTTAGACTGTCTGTAGGTGATCTGGTCGCACTACTTCCAAGCTCTTCATCTTTGGCTTACTGGCCTACAGGGCGTGTCAAATAAATATATGTCCATTGAAAGATCCACAATAGTTCAATTGTTTGAAGTTTATCGTAACACTGAGTAAATCCGCGAAATTTCCGGGCCACTATATCAATGAGCATTTGCTGCTGTCGTATTACCTGTAACGTGTACATACAAAATTTATCCACGGATGACTACACAGGACGATTTGAATTTTGCGTGTGGTTTGTAGAAAAAAAGAGTCGTGATTGCTCACTTCGCACGTTTGATGGGGTTCGTGGAGAAAGTAATTATCACGTGGGACGGGGTATTTTAACAGTCATTCACACACGTCTAGGCTGAGAATAATTCGCATGCTACGTCTGTTGTGCACTTCAGAGATTCTCATTCAACGTTTGTTAAGACACTGCATGTAGTTTCAGCATTGTGGTGCTCTTACACACAGCAGTGCCACTGCAAGTGTATATGTGTAAGCAAAATTTTACAGATGGATTTGCTGTAGTGACCTCATCGAATGGCCTACCTGCTCACCTGGCCTGTTATTTGGGTTTATTTTCCTGTGTAGGCCATTTAAAATGTCTGGTGTACAGGACTCCTTGAACCAACGAGATGACATTTCACAACGAATATGACGTCATTCGAAAAACGCCAAACACGTTTAAAAGAACCCGGAAATCCTTGCTGCAGTGTTGCCAAGTTTAGTTTCGGCGTCCAAAACCACCACTTCAAGTAATTTCTGTAAGAGATTCTGTTACTTGAATAAAAACTTTATAGATAATTAATATCTGCAATGTACGTGACGAACTGTAATTGCTGTCATTTGGCAATGATATTTCTCTGTATTAGCGTTTGTATCGGGTACTGAGCCTTGATAACTTTTGAATAGCCGTGCGCTGAAATGGTTAATGTTGTTCTGCCCCTTCCCGTTAGATAACTCGGTAAGCTTTTGTGAGAGATATTTCACAGATTCGAGGCGTAGTGTCGCATCCTTTTATAATTTATGTGGTGTTTCAACGAGAAACCTTGGCCTAAGGGTGTTATAACACTGAAGCTTTTCTTGTTATTAGTTTTAACCTGACAACTATTAATCTGGTGAGACAAATTGATTACAGCCCACTGTTACACTACTTAGCGCATTAACAAGAAATTCCTTCCCCCTCATGTTACTAAAGAAGGAGAATACTATTACCAACAAACTATTCACACTGACGCATTCTGCGTCCCTATATTTTATTCTTCAGAACACACGCTCTGGCGGAGCTCGCAGCCGGACGACCGCAATNTGGTACATGCAGACTAGAATTTTATATGAATTGCCAATCATTATATGATAGAATAGGTAATATGACTATTTATTGGATGTGTGTGCTTATAAGTTACCGGCTAATATGGTTTTAAGTCTCATATCATTCCAGTGCTCTTTTACAAAATCTGTATAATTTCAACAAATAGTGAGTTCAGTTAAGTGTCATGAGCTACGTTTCTGATGCTGTTTGCAAAAGGAATCAATAGTTATTAAATTTCCTGTGATCGATTTCTAGAATTGACTTGTGTTTTCTGTGGAAAATACGTTAAAGTACTTCTTTAATGGAATGCATTACTGAAACTTTTAAACATTTCTTCCGTTGCGAATCATTCGTTACAAACTTAACTTTAGCTTTATCGTAAATTTTCGATAATTTGTAATTGTTGCCATTTTACAAAAAGGAATGCTTAGTATAACTTTTGCTTCAGACATAAATAAACTGTTTATTTAACACTATCCTTTTTCATTTTGTTAGACGGTAGTTTCTATAAATACGGTAGATAATGGATTATGTACCACTAAAATTTCAGGAAAATTCTTCATATTCCTTCATATAAGCAGTTTTTTTAAGTGTGATTACTTACCTACGGGTTGTTCTTGATCAACTGTGTTAATATTTCCAAACTGTTTTCTTATAAAAAAATTTAAAAAATTTCGTGAAGTGAATCATTATGTAAAATATTCACTGAGGGAAGTTTGCACCCTAAAGGAATAAGTTCGAAAATGATTTTATTTAAAATTTAATATAATACGCAAGATCAAATTAATGTCAATATGCATGGTTGAATGAAGTTGTTATATAAGTGAACAGTTTTTCGGTAATATCATTCTTTGTCATTAGTAACACAAAAGGTGACTTCGTATTATTGAGCTTAAATTCTATAACAGTTGGCTGTAATCAATTTTTTTCGACATAATATCATTAGTCAATTAATAAGAAATTTTTCTGTCATGAAACGTCTACAGAACAGTGGTTCTCGTCGAAATAACAACACAACACTTGACAGCTATGTAACCTGCGTTATGCAACCTGCCCGGGCTAGCTACTGCGCATGGGCAGGCGAGTGTGAAGACAGGTTATGTTGACCGTATGGCAACTCCAAAATGACCCTTGTATGCCTGCTGATGGTTAACACGAGCGATAGAACCGTACAATCTGCCAGAGCTCGTCAATGCGTACTTACGGGATGGTGCCACCAATTACAAAGGTAGAACACCAGCACGGCTGTACAGGGATAGGTTCCCGCCACGCCGTTATTTTGGGCACCAAATGACCCAAAGACTTCGCGATTGACTTTAGAACAGCTTTTTACTGCCATTAAACTAGACGTAAAACTGTATACGGGTTGTGAGGAAACTTTCACTTCAAAGCTTTCTCGCAGCCGTGTGTCGTGCACCTGATGTGTTGTCATGCGGTTCGTATTACAGTGTGGTGCATTCCCCATGAATAGAGACCCGGATAATCAACGAATTCCTCTTGCAGTAGGCTAGACTTCATAGGTCTCTTATACACATGCGCGAGTTACATTTGTCAATTTGGTGCGCCTCTTAGACTGTCTGAAGGTGATCTGGTCGCACTACTTCCAAGCTCTTCGTCTTTGGCTTACTGGCCTTCAGGGCTTGTCAAATAAATATATGTCCATTGAAAGATCCACAATAGTTCAATTGTTTGAAGTTTATCCTAACACTGAGTAAATCCGCGAAATTTCCGGGCCACTATATCAATGAGCATTTGCTGCTGTCGTATTACCTGTAACGTGTACATACACCATTTATCCACGGATGACTACCCAGAACGATTTGAATTTTGCGTGTGGTTTGTAGAAAAAAGAGCCGTGATTGCTCACTTCGCACGTTTAATGGTGTTCGTGGAGAAAGTAATTATCACGTGGGACGGGGTATTTTAACAGTCATTCACACACGTCTAGGCTGAGAATAATNAGTAATTATCACGTGGGACGGGGTATTTTAACAGTCATTCACACACGTCTAGGCTGAGAATAATTCGCATGCTACATCTGTTGTGCACTTCAGAGATTCTCATTCAACGTTTGTTAAGACATTGCATGTGGTTTCAGCATTGTGGTGCTCTTACACACAGCAGTGCCACTGCAATTGAATATGTGTAAGTAACATTTGACAGATGGATTGGCTGTAGTGACCTCATCGAATGGCCTACCTGCTCATCTGGCCTAAGTTATTTGGGTTTATTTTCCTGTGTAGGCCATTTAAAATGTCTGGTGTACACGACTCCTTGAAACGATTGAACCAACGAGATGACATTTCACTGCGAATCACAGGTGCATGTGACGTCATTTTAAACATGACAAACACGTTTAAAAGAACCCGGAAATCCCTGCTGCAGTGTTGCCAAGTTTAATTTTGGCGTCCAAAATCACCACTTCAAGTAATTCCTGTAAGAGATTCTGTTACTTGAATAAAAGCTTTATATCTGCAATGTGCGTGACGAACTGTTGTTGCTGTCATTTGGCAATTATCTTTCTCTGCATTGGCGTTTGTATCGGGTACTGAGCCTTGATAACTTTTGAATAGCCGTACGCTGGAATGGTTAATGTTGTTCTGCCCCTGCCCGTTAGATAACTCGGTAAGCTTTTGAGAGAGATATTTCACAGATTCGAGGCGTAGTGTCGCATCCTTTTATAATTTATGTGGTGTTTCAACGAGAAACCTTGGCCTAAGAGTGTTATAACACTGAAGCTTTTCTTGTTATTAGTTTTATCCGGACAACTATTAATCTGGTGAGACAAATTGATTACAGCCCACTGTTACACTACTTAGCGCAATAACAAGAAATTCCTTCCCCCTCATGTTACTAAAGAAGGAGAATACTATTACCAACAAACTATTCACACAAATATCATCTTTATTCAACAAACTGTTATACTGGGATTTTTTTATTATTCTCAAGTAATTTATAATATGCTATAATAAAAGAATTTTAAAACTTTTCGTTTTAAAATGCAAACATCGTTCAGTGATTACAGTATAAGTAGTAGTATTATATTTCCTTCTATCTCATTTTATATTGCACGTCATTTCACAAATTGTATAACAGTTATCGAATACAGCGTATTTATGCTGGATCGTAAATGGTAACTCCGTAGCTACAGGTATTTTAACGTGCACCATCAGGGGATTTCAGTGTCGCGAATAAGATAGAGAGCCATGAAAGCTTTATTATAGATGTAATTTAGTTAGTAGGAATAAATCCTGTATAAGTACATGGTGCATAAAACTTATAATGTAGGTTGTTATATAAACTTTTGATGAAAAAAAAGGTGTTATAGTGAGATATAGGGTCCACAGTCCGAATACCGACCCGAGTTTTGGATAATTTTTAATGAACTTTGTACTTTATTTCTGTCTGTTTACATTATTATACGTACCTGATATAAAGATTTATGCACTCTCAAAAGTTGAGGAATTGTGTATGGACATGAGTTCGAGACCTGAAATTACAAAAAAAAAATATTAATTTTCTATCGGACTTGGAAGAAAGGTGGTTAATTTTCCCAATGTTCGGTGAATACTAAAGGAATTTATATTAAAGGTGAAACGGAAGTTTTAGCCATCGGATATAGGAATCACAGTGAGATGATAGAATTGCAAATCGATTGATGATCCGAGCTTTTGTAGTCCTTTTAGCGATTTTCGTACATTAATTTCTTACTGTTTAGTATTCATGCGCACCAGATATAAGGATTTAAGCCATCTGCAAATGTGGCGCCCGGTGTAGGGACCTGAGTTTGAGGCCCGAAAAAATTAAAAGTATTATTAATTCACTTTCGGACTTACAAAAAATTTCAGAGACAGTTTTAGGAACTCATAATAAATACGAAACGATGGTTTTAGCTACCGGATAAGAGGATAATACCGGACAAGTAGTTCGCAATTAGATTAACGACCCAAATTTATGAAACTTTTTTTCTAGCAACGTCCGTAAATTAATTTTTCACTGTTTAATATTCATGCGCAAATGATACAAAGCTTAAAGGAATTTACAGAGGTTATGAATGGCTTAGGGACCTAGGTTCAAAGCCTGAAATCGTAAAAATATTAATTTTCTCGTGGACTTAGAAACAATCTGGTGATTTAACCGAGTGATGGGAGAATGTATATATAGAGGGTTTATGTACGTTGATGCCTTAGTTGATGTTGACGCGTCGAGAAGTTAACATCGATTTAGCAGAATTCTCTCGCTATACAGTTAATATTAATTGTGAATACGAAGGTCTGTCTTTGACCTCGTCGAACATGGAACCGCGAACTGCGTCATCGCTGTCTGATTGCCAACCATGTCGATTCTGCGATCGAGTTTTTATCTTCGGTCAAAACGATTGTCGACATGAAAGAATCACCTATACGAAGAATCACTTTCGCATAAGGGATAATTACGACAATAGTTACACACAGTTTATGAAAGGTGATACATTTAAGAACTACTTTGGAGAGCAAAAAACGATATAGGCGTGCGTATGCAAATCACAGAGGTATGGAACCAATCAGAGTAACGCGATGCGGTCGGCAGCGCCTATATAAGACAACAAGAGTCTGCCAAAGTTGCTAGATCGGTTACTGCTACTACAAAAGGCAGGTTATCAAGATTTAAGTGAGTTTGAACGTGGTATTATAGTTGGCGCATGAGAGATGGGACATAGTATCTCCGAGGTTGCGATAAAATTTGGATTTTCGCGTACGACCATTTCACGAGTGTACCATGAATATCGGGAATCCGGTAAAACATCAAATCTTCGGCATCGCTGCGGCCAGAAAAAGATCGTGAACGAACGGGACAAACGACGACTGACGAAACTCAGTAAACGTGACAGACGTGCAACCCTTTCTCAGATTGGCGCAGATTGGATTTGTGGACTGCCCTGCAGGATTGATGGTATGAATTGCCTCCTGCATACCTTCAGACATTAGTCGAGTCCATGCCACGATATTAGGCAGTTGTGAAAGTTTTTATTTTTTTTTTTGGCTCTTCAGTGTACTTTTACGTAGCGAAATTACTGCTGTTCGTTTGCTACTGTACGTATGTGTTGTACTCAAAACGCATTTGTTCCCGAAGCGTGAAAATATTTGTACATGGCGAAACGATTACTCTTTGTTTACCACTGTATTTTTTTTTGCTCCACTTTAATTTTTGAACAGAGAAATGAGTAGAGGTCGCCTTGCCAAGACGAGATACTATATGTTTTGGTTCGGGGTACAGTTCCATCCATCTATAAAATTATTTATAGATTATAAATTAAATTTTTTTAACAAAAATACTTTTCATATAATTTATTGAGCACAAAATAATCATTCTCCATTTAAATCACGAGTGAAGCAGAAAAATTAAATACACGTCTTATGTTGCACCTCCAGACATTGCAATGAGTACCACACCGTGACATTCATTCGACTTATTGGATATTCTATAACAGCATATTAACTGAATTTCAGCGACTTTTATTACACAGACTGATNGTTGCACCTCCAGACATTGCAATGAGTACCACACCGTGACATTCATTCGACTTATTGGATATTCTATAACAGCATATTAACTGAATTTCAGCAACTTTTATTACACAGACTGATGTCACTTATTCGGATTTAGAACGTAGAGAGAAATGAAGCAGAGTGCGCGCCCAAGTTGTGCAGTAGCCAGTTCGTGTATCACTGCTTTTCTGCCAAAACGACTGTCATAAAGACGTGGATAGGTTTTGAGGTTAGAGCATTATTTATTTAAACAAGTTCTTTGAGTTGTTTGTATGCTTCCGCTAACCAATTTTTGGTGCAATTTTATTGCATTCAACTTGGTAAAGTAATGTATTCAAATAAATGTACTTGTCTTTTGAAAATTTATTTATAAACAAACACGTTCATCACTTTGACCATGTGACTTCGATAGTTGTATTGGTGGGGGGTAGATCAATGTTGGGTGAATACGCAGAAGACTATAATCGGTCCACCTCATCTGTAGTCTATGATTTAAAGCGAAAAATAGCGGGCACAGATGTGCAGACGATGCCAGTTATAAAATAATGTAGCCGTGAATAAAGGGAAACAGTGTGCAAAATTTCGACTCCTCATCTTTTTTTTTAATTAGAAGATTACGAAGAAACTACAGGTGTGAAAGTGCTGACCCCACCCATTCCAGGAAATTAGTGTATAATGTAACCGGCGGACTGGAAAAGGAATGGTTTTGCTCAACGTGTCGTTTTTTTTTTTTTTTTTTTTATTGCCATTTTGAACGATAGACGCCTACCATACACCGTTTTTTACACAAATATAATTTATAATTATATACTACAATATACATTATATAAATGCTGTTAGAGAATTACATATCCTTCGCGAACATGCTGCATTTATTGTGTTGTCTAAAAATTTGCGCAAAGCACAACTGAATAAATTAAATTGGTTAAGGTTGTAATTTTTCATTTTTATTTTACAAAAGCTCGGCGATAAATTTCTTAAATTGCGAGCTTTTGGAGATTTTATGTGGTTTCTCGACCGAAGGCGTTAAAGGAGAATGCGAGGGAGTGTGAAATATTACGGGGCAGTACAATGAGTACGTAAAAAAAAGTACAGCTAAAAATTGAACTGAAAGAAGATATACCTAAATAAGAATGCAAAACAACTCTTAATATGCATATTTGGCAAACTGACTTAATTCAATATATGTACGTCAGATTAAAAGTATTTATGGGTANACAACTCTTAATATGCATATTTGGCAAACTGACTTAATTCAATATATGTACGTCAGATTAAAAGTATTTATGGGTGCATTATCTTGCATACAAAATCCGGATTAGTCTGCAATCATACAAAAGGAAAATTGAGCAGAGGATTAATTAGCAACACTCAAAAATAAGTAAAATTTAATAATCGTCTATGTTTGGCATGAAAACGGCTCAAGTGTTATTATATTTCAGTAAATGTCATATTAATATAATATGTTAAACTTTAACCTCGTACTAAACAAGGTTCGTTCTGGTTACCTGGTAGAGNGTAAATGTCATATTAATATAATATGTTAAACTTTAACCTCGTACTAAACAAGGTTCGTTCTGGTTACCTGGTAGAGCAAACAGTTGAATTTAGAATAAATGAGAAAGATTTATGAATATATCCATATCTATTATACCTGAATTCTTCGGGGAGGCTTTACGTTATGTTATAGTTGCGTAAAATACACTAATCGTCCTTAAAATCGCTACACCAAGAAGGNCTTCGGGGAGGCTTTACGTTATGTTATAGTTGCGTAAAATACACTAATCGTCCTTAAAATCGCTACACCAAGAAGGACGCGCCTGAAGGACCCCAGACTGAGGGAATGCATAGAGCAGGGTATGAAAATGACGTTATTAGTTGTCGAGCTGATAGACGCAGCACGTGCGCCAACAGCGACGTTGAAATGAGGTATACAAGTGGAGGTCGGCGTGTCGTTGAGAAGTACCGATGGCCATACCACCCTGGTAACCTGGCGGTCTTCTGATCGCCGTGATTCAGCAGGGTAGGGCGTGGTCAGTTCTTGAATGGGTGACCGTCCAAAGGAACACCGCGTAGCCGACAACACTACAGGCCCACTAGAGGTAATCACAAGTTTAAGCTGGATGTGAGGTCGCGTCGACCAGGTACTCCATCCAACGTGTCCCGGACTGGGACACCAGTCAATACTTGCTGAGAAGTAGTGATATTTTGTTTCCGAGCTGATCGTGTGCGCAGACGGAGTGTGCATGCCGCGTCGAAGAGCATGACAATCATACGAACGTGTTTCCGCTTTTGACCACGAGAGAATCGAGGCCTATCGGGAATGTGGATTATCCTACAGCAAAATTGGTTCTCGCGTTGGAAGAAATACAANGGAGAATCGAGGCCTATCGGGAATGTGGATTATCCTACAGCAAAATTGGTTCTCGCGTTGGAAGAAATACAACCAGAGTGAAGTGGATATGGGATCAGTGGTCCAAGGAGGGACGGGCTGAGCGATGTGCAGGAAGATAATATCCCCATCGCACCAACGAGCGCGAGGACAGACATCTAGTGCAAATGGCGATTACGGACAATACGTCCACTTCAAACACCCTCGCTTATAAGTCCAGGCGTTGTGGCATATCAATCCGTGACCGCACGCACAGTTCGTCACCGTCAGCAACATCAAGGCATGTTGTCCAGGCGCCCATTACTGTGGCTGTCCCTGACTGCTCACCTTAGGCACCTACTGCTGCAATGATGCGTGGAACGTCAGGCCTGGAGAGACGAATGGCATGTCATCGTCATCTACGACGAATGCCGCTTCTGCTTGCAGCGCCACCATGGTAGTTTCCGTGTATACCGGAATGGTGGTGCACTCATGACCGAGTCCAGCATTATTCAACGGCATACCGGCTCAACAATTGGAGCTGAGTCCCACTCACGCCTAGTCCACATTGCTGTTGGGGCCGCGGTGGCTGAGCTGTTCGCCTGCTCGCCTCCCACCAAGGCGAACCGGGTTCAATCCCCGGCCGGGTCAATCCCGGATTTTTTCATGTGGGAATCGTGCCAGACGATGCCACTGGTCAGCGGGTTTTCTCAGAGGTCTCCCGTTTTCCCCGCTCTTTCATTCTGGCGTTGCTCCATACTCAACTTAATCATCCTCATTGACTCTCAATACCTCGCTGTTAAGAGCCGCCCAAATCTCTTCACTCGCTCACATTGCTGGTAAGCTGACCAGCATTTATTACATCGCGGACGTGTTGGGGCTTTTGGTTTCCCCCTTATTTCAAGGCCATTCTAAGCCCTGTAACAACAGGACAATGCGCGACTGCATATGGCACACATTGTCCGATAGTTCCTGAATGACCATCACTTCACACTGCTTCCTCGGCCTGCGAGTTCACCGGATATCTTGTTCATCGAAAATGTGCAGTCCGTGGTCGGACGACTGACCTGCAACAGGACTCCCGTGGCCACAGCGGATGAATTTCGGAAATGCATCGAAGTAGCATGGGCGGAGATACCCCAGACATCCAAAGAATCTTCCACTCAATGTCGTGTCGTGTAGCAGCGGTTATTACTGCCCATGGTGGGGCCACACAATACAGATTTCCACAGGTTCCGTACGTCATAACNGTCGTGTAGCAGCGGTTATTACTGCCCATGGTGGGGCCACACAATACAGATTTCCACAGGTTCCGTACGTCATAACAATCTGCAAGAGTAATCATGTCAGCTGTGTATGAGTAGTATTCTACCCAATAAATCTGTCTGTGATAGCTCACGTCCTTCTTTATGTCGCAGTTTTAATGACCAGTAGTGTATCTTACAAATGATATCCGCTTCTTAATACATTTTTAGTTAGATATGACACACGTTGTTTCTTTTTCAGTTTTAAAATTTTATTTTCGGCATTTGTGTTGTCACCACTAATTCCTAAGGACTTTAATACCTGAGCAGAATACATGTTAATGTAAAGCGCCCTCTTTTATCTCTAACCGAGGCAATAGGCAATAAACGCTAAGAACTNGTCGTGTAGCAGCGGTTATTACTGCCCATGGTGGGGCCACACAATACAGATTTCCACAGGTTCCGTACGTCATAACGATCTGCAAGAGTAACCATGTCAGCTGTGTATGAGTAGTATTCTGCCCAATAAATCTGTCTGTGATAGCTCACGTCCTTCTTTATGTCGCAGTTTTAATGGCCAGTAGTGTATCTTACAAATGATATCCGCTTCTTAATACATTTTTAGTTAGATATGACACACGTTGTTTCTTTTTCAGTTTTAAAATTTTATTTTCGGCATTTGTGTTGTCACCACTAATTCCTAAGGACTTTAATACCTGAGCAGGATACATGTTGGTGTCAAGCGCCCTCTTTTATCTCTAACCGAGGCAATAGGCAATAAACGCTAAGAAATTTTACAAATTTCTGAACTTAAATTGCGTACCACAACACTTCATTGTGACGTCTTTATACATTTCTTAACTTGAAAATAGTCCTATGCCCTTTTCTGATTTTGGTCATTGAAAACTGGGATTGAGACCACAGAGCTCCGTCTTGTTTAGTAAACAGATACTATAACAACCTACACTGCCAGTAGGTTATTAGCCCTTTGGAATTGTTCCATTCATTAGTAGTGTACGGAGTATAACAGCGAAAAAAACAGACACATAATGCCTTTTACACGAATCTGGAAGCCAAAATAATGTCCATCAATGGCATCAAAAGCTTTTTGGAGTCATTGAAAGCAGTAATATAACAATTGTTATGAATAACTGTGCAATAATTTCTGGAGTAGTGGTATTGAGTTAAGTGCAGTACAAAAAATTTCANCATAATGCCTTTTACACGAATCTGGAAGCCAAAATAATGTCCATCAATGGCATCAAAAGCTTTTTGGAGTCATTGATAGCAGTAATATAACAATTGTTATGAATAACTGTGCAATAATTTCTGGAGTAGTGGTATTGAATTAAGTGCAGTACAAAAATATTTGAATGAATTTGTCTAAGAATTATTTTAACGTAATTGTGTGAGAAAGTGCCCTTGAGGAAGATATGTTGATAGAATTTCTAAAAATTCTTTCAGTGGACAACAGACTGCATGATATCACTATTTGCATTCAAATATGTAGTACGGCCTCATAGAAGAGGTTTCATTGTAGCTGCTGAGATCGTACACTGCAGACTCGTGTAACTTGCAAAGTTTTCACATAGGAAAATGTTATAACTGCCGATCAATATAAAATGTTTGAATTAACGATTTTAATTAAAAGAATCAAATCACTTCTATGTTCATATTATTATAATTAGTAATCAAGAAAGTTATTTTTCTGGCATAATCGTAGATTATTTTAGAAATTCCTGTCTTATATTTCTTAATAGAATCTTCCTGGCTGTCGCTAAAATTTTTATGGGAAAAACTTTATTATGGATTAATTTAGCATCTTTGAGAAGATCAATGAAAGGTATATGACATAATGCGAACCTTGGAAGAAACAGGAGAGGGAGAAACTAACAACTACAGTAGTGTTATACACACAATACTGTCTTATTAGCTTATTTCCCGAAGGAAAGAAAGGCTTATCAGTTTACTTTCCGGTCTGTGTGTCTGTATATGTGTGTGTCTGCGTGTCTCCCCTAAAAACGTTTGAACGCGTGAACCGTATTGCACCCTATATGATACTTGTATAGTACTTAGTAAGGATATACGATTCTCTGCTACCACACACTTATAGAAATAATCAAGGGGCAACAAGTTGGCTTCGCTTTTTAAAGGATAATTAAACAGAAATTTTCACAGTTTGTTTATNTAGCATCTTTGAGAAGATCAATGAAAGGTATATGACATAATGCGAACCTTGGAAGAAACAGGAGAGGGAGAAACTAGCAACTGCAGTAGTGTTATACACACAATACTGTCTTATTAGCTTATTTCCCGAAGGAAAGAAAGGCTTATCAGTTTACTTTCCGGTCTGTGTGTCTGTATATGTGTGTGTCTGCGTGTCTCCCCTAAAAACGTTTGAACGCGTGAACCGTATTGCACCCTATATGGTACTTGTATAGTACTTAGTAAGGATATACGATTCTCTGCTACCACACACTTATAGAAATAATCAAGGGGCTACAAGTTGGCTTAGCTTTTTAGAGGATAACTAAACAGAAATTTTCACAGTTTGTTTATACATTTTAAAATGCTCTTTACTTACTTTAATTTACTGCAACTTCACGGGAGGCGTCTAACTCTTAAAGCACCTCCCGTGCGCAAGGGCCTGTATTCACGGTTCGTCACAGCTATGAACTGAAGGTAATGATTCCAACCACTTTAACTTCACCTAAGTTTTATACTTTCCGTTCAAAAAATTGGTTCCAATCTTTATTTGAAAGTTTAAAAGAAGCTCCCGAGCGTTTTAACTTGACGAGTTTTCTTGCGCTAGGTTTTAAACTGCCATTAGTGTGCATGTCTCTCTTGATGCAGGCGTTCGCCTTTCGGAACAGCAAAGTTTGAATATTTCATTAATGGTCTTTCCATATAAGCTAAATATTTCATGATTTTATTTTGTCCTTGTCCCAGTGGAAACAACTTTGAATCGCCATTGATATCAGTTGCGTATTGTAGTGCTGCTTTGTTTCATGATATATTCATGCTCGAGTTCTTTGTCCATTTTGAATCATTTGTTTGAACAGACACTTTTTTTTTCCTTTAATCACATTATTTTGTATACATTTGAAAGAGTATCAATGTTGCATGGTTAGCATTATTTCTCTTCGTCCTACTTGTTTATTATTCATTCTGCCGCTAATTCAAGGATCACACCAAGTTCTTTTATGCTAATATTCCTCGTTTTTTAGAATCCTGTCATCAATAGCCTACAACGGTGCCTTTTAGAGACATCCTTAAGTAGCAATAAATTTTGATTTAAGTTTTTTCTGTACGAATATTAGTTTTCGAAACTGAGATTTTGCGCAGTCTGTGCGATCTAAGATGAATTCACTTAGGTTATTTCCGACATAATTAAATATTTCAGTTATGTTAAAAGAAAATATTTTGCTCTGCTTGACATCTGAAGAAGTAACTTCGCTCCATAAAGCCACACGTATGAGCTTTTTGATTTTACTTTAACATCACATAAATGGTTGACTGCACGGTAAAACACTTTTGTGGAAGTACCTGAATAAGTTTGTTTAATCATACAGAACTTTACATTTCTTCCAAATATTTATTATGAAAATGTCACATGTAATTTGCAAGAGAAGATATTGCATATAATTAGAGGAAAATGCTAACATTTTAACTAAACTCCTTTCAAATACTGATTACTTCATGCAATATTCCTTTTAAAAGTAAGTGAATTACATTACAAATAATTCTACTTATCTGGAAGTTCACACTGGCCTGTGATGAAGGAAAATTTCATTTTGACGTAGTAAATAACCGTATTACCTGCATTTTCTTTCAATGCAATGTCTTTAAATTTTCGTTAATCGAGCTAAGAAAATGTTTACAACAGCTTAGCCACTGAACAAAAACTTACGTTTTTAAAATATCACGCACAGTGTTTGGGTGCCTATATCCCAAAAAAGTTATTGCTGACTGAGCAGGCTCGACTATAAGACAAGTTATTGGGCACTGCAAAAAAAATTGTTGCGTGTTCCGAATACCCACAAAAATTATACTTTATAAATTTAATAAAGCCCCACTGACGTACTAAATATTGACGCTTTAATAAATTGTATATTGTTACACAACTTTCGTAAGCATATTTACATAACTTACTATTTTCAGAACACTTTCTGTGTGTGCTTGTCTCTCTTCTTCTCTACGTTTCCCCAAATAAAACACCACTATATTTTACCAAACTTCTTACATATATTATATAATTAATAAACTGGAGCCTTGTCTGTGTATTTAACTTAAACAATTCGTTCCGCACCTGTTTGGCTATCTATGTATGTGTGCTGTTTGGTATGTTTTCCAACATTCTTTCAGTGTAGAATTTTCTCTGTCGGTCAGAGTATTTCTATTCAGATCATGAATAAGCTGTTTTCATATAGGGAAAATCGAGTCGATTTTGCAGCCCGGAGTAATTAACTTATTTTATATTAACATTTTAAGACAATTTGTTATTCTCTCTTGTATAAGTATACATGTCAGTTTCAGCTGAGACCATGCATTTAAGAGCTGAACTTTAGTCTAGCGTTTCTGACTGCTCGTCTTAGATGCGAATGGTTTCAACATAACAAATATGCCTTATGAAGAAAGTAACTTTGGTATCACTTGGGATCAATTATGCTGTAGCTCGGTTGCCAGAAAAACGTCATAACAATTGTCTCATCGGAACTTCTTAACAACCAAGATATTGATACAAAAATAATTCTTAGTTTAAGAGACATTCTTTTGTATGTTATTGCAAAAGGAAATTGCGAGTAAATTTTATGGAAATGACGTCGTATTGGCACAGGCTAGCGGACATTTAAGGCTCGAGAAGCGATAGGATTTTGATATGGCGTTCTCTATAACATTGAAAACATCACAAAAAGCTGGAGAGTTTTGTAGGTCGTATTGTGAACGCGTTTGGGAGGCAGAGTTTAATAAAATCCAGTTAAGTTTCCGGTGTTATCATTCAAAATTTACGTTAAATTTGCATGTTGTGTAATATGGTGCATCACTGTCCTGATAAAAGCAGGTAACGGAGTAAAATTATCGAGTCTTAACATTCACAGAGGTAATTATGTTTTTCTCTGTCACTATTAAGTTTTACAAAAAATATTTTTTTTTTCTTTTTAATAAAAGATTATGGGTATTAAATAAATTATTTAAGAAACAATGTGCAAGCCTCATTATCGACCCCGAAACGTGTTTAATAATTTTACCTTAGCCATTACTAACAGAGTAGGGCGTTTTTTTATTTAATTAACGATTCTTTTGAACTTCGTAAATTAATTCCAAAGGACAACAAAATTACCCAAAAAATATATATGCTGAAATGGATTTTTCCTGACTGTTTGTGGACATGCAGAAAATTTTCTCACGAGGAAATGAAAGAACAAAAAACGGCCAATTTTATATTTATGTACACAATGTTATGAACTTTTCCACACCATCATAATATTCAGTAGGCGATTAGAGAATATGCACCGTGGTTGAGAAGTTTTCGACATATGATACGTCAAAAAATCGTATTTTCTAAAAAAATTTCGCTTACATGTATCTCAGTCTGTGGTTTTTGGTAATCTCTTGGACTGAGCACTTATTTTATTCCACTTATTTATTATTATGACTACAATATTACACTCATGTTGGCAATAAATACCGGTTGTTCATGAACAAATGATAATAAACACTAGAGTGGGGTAGATAAGTACAAATGGAGCATATTTCGCTAAGTAACCAATAGTCTAACGTCCATAGTTACCGGCTAATGGCAGTGGCAATGTGCAGGGGTGGGTATGCAATCACAATAACTAGGTTACAGGCAGTTCAACGAAAGACACTTTATTTACACATTTTTGCTGAAGGCATGGGAACAGAGCGTCTGTTCGATGTCTCTGTTCAAAGTGTGTGTTCAAACTGCCCACCACCGTCGGCCACACAGGCGGTGCAGCGCTGAAGTATGTTGCGACACACATGTGCAAAGGTTTCCGGCGTAATGAGCTCATCCCTCGTGTCAAGTGGTGAGGCATACACCATCGATTTGATGTGTCCCCACAGCCAGACGTCAGGTGGTTTGATGTCAGGTGAGCGTGGTGGCCATGCTATTGGGCCTCCCTTGCATATCCACCGGTTCGGAAAGAGGTTGTCGAGGTGCCGGCTAACCGCAATGGCAAAATGAGGCGGGGCCCCGTCCTGCTGAAACCACATCACCTCACGAGCATCTAAATGAACTTCCTCCAAGTATTCCGGTAACACGTCCTGCAGGAACTGTAGATACGTAGCACCTCCGAGACTGCGACAGTGCGGTACTGAGCGGTGTCATCAGGCACGCAGACCTGCGCACAGGCTGGTTGCAATGCCACGTACACAAGGTTGCATACTCGCCCCTGCACATTGCCACTGCCATTAGCAGGTCAACTATGGACGTAAGACTACTGGTCCATGTATGAAATATGCTCCGGTTGTATTTACCTACCCCACTATGGTTTTTATTATAATTTTTTCGTGAACAGCCGGGATAAAGAGTAGCTCTAAGGCTTAACGTCTTATTGTAGTGATACGTTGGCTACGTATTGCCACTATTTTTTTATATGGTATATTCGCGGTTTCTTCACACTTTTAAAATCAAACTTTTGAAAAATCACTCTACGTATAACGTGTTTGGTTGTTTCCTACATATGTCATGTTTCACAAACGTTTTATACTTCCGCATTAACATAAAGGTATCTTTACTTTCATTAAATTTAACTTTTAACTATATTTTATCTTAATTTTATTAATTCATTATTTAATATGGATAAAAACAGCGAGATAATAGAGGTGTTGGTAATGTTTTTAGTAAGAAATAGTTATTATGAAGAATATTATTAAAGTGAGTGCGCACGAATGCGGTGCGTTGTCCCTTTGGGCATATTTCCCTTAGCTTAATTAAAGCTTTGTTTGCATGAGGCGGAGGAATAGCCTTAAAGTAGAACTTAAGCAGGACTTCAAAAAAGTTGGTTTAATCACATTGCAATAAGATTCATTGTAGTGACACAGAATAGGTAAACATAATTGACGGTTCCTTTAATGTGGACGTGCCCATTCTCTGATTGGCTGCGCGAGGCTGTGGGAACCGGCTCTATGTCCGATTTTCCCACAGTTAGCTGCGAAGTCTTCCCTATTATCTGGACTGCCGGCTGGCGAGCCAGCTACCAGACACTGACAGGCGAACGGCGTTCCGACATGTTGCAGGCCAGTGACGCCATTTTGCTGGCGTGTGCAGCGGTCTCACCTCTCTATACTTATTTAGAATGTGGTAATGATGATTATTTTTTATTTTAAACGTTTCTCTATGTCATTTGAGTGACATGTTGATGCAGTGACAATATTGATTTGTACATCTGTCAGAACGAAAAAAATATAAACAGGTATTTTTAATGTGCTAATTAAATGGTGACAGTGGTTTCCAATGGAGCACAACACCCAGAACTCATTATAACGTAGTAAACACACTACTAAAATTGTCAGGAATATTTTATTTATATTTTATTGAAAGAAGCAAAACATTTGGTAGCACTTTCAACTGTTTTGCTAGAATTTACATATTTAAATGTATTTCAAACTAATTTAAAAAACTATATTTTTTAATTAAATTTATGGATTTTTTATATTTATTTTTTTAATACTTCAGACAACACATTTTGCAAGAAAAAGCTTTCACCGTGCAAGATCATTATTATCACAATAAGATGGGTTGTATGTGAAAATAAAATAATGTTTACAAATATGTTAAATAAGACAGTTATAAAATTTGCATTTTCCGTGGCACGTTGTAAGTTGGATGCAGTTTCCCATTGGAAGTCACCCTCCCTTGAATAGCCTATACGCGGTTTCTTCACATTTTTTTTATCAAACCTTTTAATAATCTCTCCATGTATTATGTGGTTTGTTGTTTCCTGAATGTCATGTATCACAGGCGTTTTATGTTTGTTTGTGTTACCATAAANCCATGTATTATGTGGTTTGTTGTTTCCTGAATGTCATGTATCACAGGCGTTTTATGTTTGTTTGTGTTACCATAAAATAAACGCATTATTGGATAAATTAAATTTTACTTATATTTTTATAAACAAAATATTTGATTTAATTCACATATTGATAAAAACAGGGAGAAAATAGGCGTGTTTGAAATACCTAGTAATAAATAGTTCTTATAAAAAATATTATGACACTGAGTGCGCACGAATGTGATGCGTAGTCGCTTTGGTATGATTTACTACACTTAGTTAAGATTTTTTTGCATGGGCGGAGGAATATCCTGGGAGTATAACTTAAGCAGGCCTCCAGAAAAGTTGGAAGTAACCGTTAATGAACTGTACCTTATGGGGGTAAAGTATCCCTTCCATCTTGGTTTTATTTTTTATTCGCCGTAGCTGACTTGCCATATCAAATATTTACAAATGAAATCTAAACAGATATTTTGAAGTCTGCAATATTTTTCTACGTTGTTTTTGTTTCACGTGTAACCGTAATAATGATTAACTCATTATTTATTTTATTATTTTTCAGTCTCACGTGAAAAAATACAGACTGAAATCAGTCCATTCTAATCTACGAAGTTTAGTATGGTAGTTCTGTACGTAATAATAACGTTAAATGTTATTATTATAATCTTAACAGTAAGTTATAAAGCTACAAAAAATGAACACAAGATGGCGAGAATTCCACCAAAATAGGTTCCAATGACAGGAAAAAAATTGTTTTATTAACTTACACACCTTGGCATAGTGATGCCAACTTTTCGTATATGTCATAAGGGACACTTCCGACAGTTCGACACACATCTTAGCCTATTGAGATGAAGGAAAATTGTCATAAAAAGAACGATTTTAAATACTAATCTGTAATGTGCGAAAGTCAGTATTATATACATCAATCAACACTTTCTTTGGACATATATAATACAATAATAGTTGCAACTATTGTCATAATTCGGTGTGAATTAAATTTCTTATCTAATAGGTTTAAAAACAAACGACACGCACACACTGCAATAAAAAGTATCGTACATGTCGGGAGCCGCGGTGTCGTAGGGGTCAGACTACTCGCCTCCCACGTAGGCGAAACGGTTTCAGTTACTGGCGGGGTCACACCCGGATTTTCGCAAGTGGGAATCGTGCCGAACGATGCCGCTGGTCAGCGGGTTTTCTCTGGGACGTCCCGTTTCCCCCACCCTGGATTTTTTTTGTGCTGCTCCATACTCACCTCACTTCACCCTCATCGGCTCTCAAGACCTCGATGTAAAGAACCACCCAAATCTCTTCACTCAACGTACACATCTCGGCAAGTCCCATTTCCACGAAAGCACTTGTTCACGAATGCCACCTGACGACGTCAGTTGTAACTATTTGTGGCTATTGGGTTAGATAGAGCATTAGATAAAACGTGCCTGCAATCGCGGAAGTGGTGAATTACTGGCAATGTGTGTATTGATAGCGCCTTTTCAATTTTATTTTCGAAGAAGTCTGAGATACGGGATACATGACGTCCCATCCAACGTCCATACGGGACAACTCTTCTAGCCACGGGATACGGGAATCCCCTACAATACGGGACAGTTGTAAACCGTGCCTAGGCTTAAAGGGGGTTTTACGATTGACTTAACAGAAATCTTAAGCAGTTGATTAGAATATGAACCAATGTTTTCAGGGGAATTGGTTTATGACTGCAATGTGCAAGTCGTGTACGAGTCGTGTGCGTTCTCAGCTTGACTTAAGATATCATTATATGTTGTACCTTAAGTACAAGTGAAGAACGAGTAGCCAATCANTGTGCGTTCTCAGCTTGACTTAAGATATCATTATATGTTGTACCTTAAGTACAAGTGAAGAACGAGTAGCCAATCAGAGCACAGCGATAGTTGTTGGCAGGAAACTGTATTTACAGCTTGGATTTAGGTTATGTCGTATCGTGAAATCGTATGCAATGAATTATTTTAATCAGTATACAGTATCATCTTTATTTTAATAACTGTTCATCCTCATGTTTTATTTCTTAGAAGAGGTTATGGAATTCGCTTTATTTAAAAAAAATTCAGATTTGTTGACGTAAATGCCCAATGTTGGCATCGGCATCCCCTTCTATAAGATGTGGTGTGATTTTCTAAACTATTACACAAGCAGTAACCACAAATAATTAAATATTCCTAAATAATCCTCACTTTTGTCCATTTTTATAGGTTATGTTGGTTGTTTGTCTCCTACGAATCTGATTGGCTAGACTTAAAAGTTGCCAGATCAGTCGTAGACTGCAAAACTTATTTTCCGTGTACTTAATCAGTCATAAGTACAGGTCTTAACTCTTCAGTATTTAATCGTAAGCTCGCCTTTAGCGGGGGACCTGAGTGGTTTTTGTGTCGAGGAACTGCGTCCCAGGCGCTCGCCGGTGCTAAAACAAGCATTAGCGGCGCGGTCATCCGTCGCTGACCTGATTCTTTCCTTCGTCCAGCAGCGCTCTTGAGAAGTAGAAAAAAGCCATAGTGTTGAATATTTCAACCGCCGGCCGCGCAGGCGACATAAACAAACTGCGACAAGTCCCGGAGCGAAAGCCCGAGTCCGGCGTCCGAAATGTACGAGGAAGATGACTGCATGGGGTGGCCGGTAAATCACCTCGCGGAAAATACGATTTTACACTAGGACGTTTCTTTGCCACCGGGAAAGAAAAACACACTCGCATAGAGGTTGTGAGATAAGATTTTTTTTTTAAATTGGGGACCATAAACATTTTCGAACTCTTAAATGCGCGTCTAATGTCTCCCGGATAGACAGGTTTATCTGTCTTCTGAGCGATCACCTCCGTGGTGAAGTTGATAGCACTGTTGTTTCTCGGCCGATAGATCCGGGTTCAGTTCCCTACAACAATTGCAAGATCTAGTTCGCCTCCAAACTGCGGAAGGCAATGGTAAATCATGGAATCATTCTGTACAGTCGCCGTAAGTAAAGTGCAGTGCTGTTTCCGTCACCGCGCCGTTACTCAAGCCTTAATTAAGGCCCCCGCCTACCTTCCGTTCGAACTGCGTTTCAGAGTTTTTGAAATACTCGTTTTTCCACGAAACTATTAAACGTGCGACCAGTGCGCTTATCTACGTAAACAACACACACTTCAGACGAGGGCCTTTGAGCGCTTTCAGGACGTCACGCACATTATAAATATCATTTCATATATTCCAAAATTGCTAAAAACAGCTTTTTGAAAGCGTTTTATCTCAAAATATACGCGTCAGATACATACAAAACAACTCAAGGGCCCTGCATTGAACCTTCCCATAGACTTTCCACTGATAAAATAATAGGGTTCCCATAGGTAGACGCAGCATGAGACAGAACCCTGCGCTTAGCGGCGATGACGCACCTGATGCGTGGCAGTGTCGCCCTTATCGATCCCGCGCATCTCGGCCTCAAATGTGGGAAAAACCCAAGTTGGGCGGGATACTTAAGACTGATTCACTCTTAATTCAAAATTGAACTCGTTTCGGTAACTCTGCGCTATTATTTTTAGTTATAAATTACCCATGCAGTAGTGTATTCACATTATATTAAGAGTGAAGTTAATGTTTCCATGCGAGATGTTGAACCAACTTATATTCGACGTAAAGGTGACGTAGTGTCGACCAGATGGATTAAGAAACTATTTTTCTTGTCTTTTGGGTTTTTTTTTTTTTTATTCATTATCATTACTGCCAACTTCAGTTCAGACTGTAAATTGTGATAGGATATCGGTTGATAAATTCGTACTATTAAAACGGAAGTTGAAGTTTTAACTTCGTTTGTTTGTGAACATGAGTATGTGTGTTCGAAATGTAAAAAAAATCAATAATTTAAAAAATTTCAAAGTTAGATAAAATCTATAGGAGAAAATAGGCTTCAGTCTAGGCGAGTGATAAACATATTGTGGGCAAATGTATGCAAACATTTTAAACATTGTGGAACACGGAACTTACGTAATTGATTCATTTCGACCACATATGTGAATATGAGAGCCTAAATTATGTTATTGTTGTTTTCAAATATGATTGGAGGCCTGCGCCAGGAATTAAAAAACACAGTAATTATTATAACTCAATTATTCTAGAAAAAATTATTAAACTTGGCTTAAGTATGAATGCAGAGTGTATATATAATATGACATGTTGGGTAGCAACAGAACACTGCATGGTGAATAAAATTATTTTAATGTGTCACGATGTGTTTCATTTAGACACTGTTTCTTGTTTCACACCTGCATCGTTTCTTGTTTAGCTGCAACAGTGGAGTGGAGATATTTGGGCGGCTTTTAACAACGAGGTCTTGAGAGCCGATGATGTGAGAATGGAGCAGCGCTGTAATACAAGGGCGGGGAAACGGGAGATTCTTGAGAAAACCCGCCCACCAGCGGCGCCGTCCGGCATGATTCCCACTTGCGAAAAGCCGGGCGTGACCCGGCCGAGGATTGAGCCCGGTTCACCTTGGTGGGAGGCAAGCAGTCTAACCACTCAGCCACCACGGCCCTGACTGCAGCAGTACTTAAGTCTTATCAAGTAATCTAATAATATTGTATACTGTTTTCACTATACCCTTTGACTTTATTCAAACACCTCCCTCAAACCAGGGGGAAATAACTGGATATGTATGTGATTTGGATGTTCCGTATTCTAACATGTGTAGGTCTACGATGCCGTATTGGCACAGCAATCACTAGCAGAAGATTGGATCTCAAAATCTTGGTGCGGAACTACACATTCTAACCTCTTTCCGCTTACTCGATACTCCTCTTATCCCACACTTTTTTTTCTTTGTGGCATGCCTATTAGCCACAACTACGCATACTCTTCTGATTGGCTCTTCCCTTCCTTGCGCTTTTCTTTACTTTAATTTGATTTGGTTTCCGTCTCCACAGCCAACCACTTCATTCATGATTCCCTGCCCGTACTGTTCCTTTCTTTTGCAGTCGCTGATTGGCTGTCTCCAAGTCGTCTTGCTCTTGATTGTCAACCATCTTTGGGCGTAATTTAAGCTCTCTCTCTCCTGGTTGGCTGCTACTGCATCCAGGATAATGTGCACTTGAACGAATGTCATAGAAGAAATAAGGGTTGCAACGCTGTCGTATAAATGTTTGTGATGCCGAAGCTTTATTGGTTTCCAATGACGGCTTATGAATGAAAACGTTAAAATTAACGAAAAAGGTTGTCCTGCGTTATCACTCCAAACCCCGCTGTTAGCGAGTAATTCATGCATAACGGTCGAAAACATTGCGTTACTGCACCTGGCAGCAACCTCCTTTAAGGAGTTGTTCAAAGTGTCCACCATCAACTTAAACGCACAGATTACAGCGTTACTATTCTGGATATCATCGTTATATTTAAAATACTTTCCTTAATATTTACAACAAACGTGTGTTTCAACTCCAGTTTTGAAGTGCATGTCACTTTTACAAAGCATCGTCAACCATATGTCGCATACAAAATGTTTACATCTTATTTTTCCATAAGGAATATGCAGGCGGAGTTTGTTGGGGTTTTTTAGACCATCCTTTGTGTGTGTGTGCGCGAGTGTGTGTGTATACAGGACGTTTCGTAACGATATTTAAATATCGTAACTTAATATTAATTCGTTCCATTTTATTAAATAATAATGAATTTTAAAGCCCAACTTTCGGGGGTGTTTTCTATTCTTGGACGTTGTTTCTGGATATAAGTCAATCGGCATTTTCGTGATGATTTTTTTTTTCGTTAGGTATCACCTACCAAAGTCCGTAATATAAGTTAGAAACTTCCTCTACTCGTCAACGTACAGCCCAAACCATTGGATGCAAAAATATGAAAATTTAAGGATGGCTTGCCCGGTACAGGAACCCGCTAATCAAGGATATTTCAGAATTCGGCCTCTAGTGGGGTAAGATGGTATAAAATATTTTCTTCGGGACGCCTCAATACCTCATGAACCCAATGAGATGTCGTTATGCTCTTAGCTTTAAAGGTAGCCTATACAAATATCTTAAAAAATTGATTGCAGGAATTTTCGAAATTCAACCTTAAGAGAATGAAAAGGGGTCAAATGTATTTTCAAGCACTCCTCAATAACGCATTAACGCGATAAGATATCGATCGTTTTGTGTCCGTTTTACATGAAAATAGTGGGTTCTGAGCAGTTTCAACAAGAAGACAATTTTTGTTACATAGATTATCTGCTCAGTAAACCAGCATGAAATATTCATAATCCCTGATATCGTTGTATGCGATAAGAAGGTAATCAACCGTGCTATTCTCATTAAAGTGAGAGGTATTAATTAGAAAGTTCAGAAAACATAAAACATTGTTCGGGGAATTGTAATTTAATTTCACTTCGTTTCCGACATTTGGAATAAATACAGTTTAAAAACTCGATGTTCAGGGGCTTAGATCTCCATTATTATTCCATTCAGGTAGAAAGTGCCACATATATTTCTCACTTGATTTTGCATAAGGAATCGCATCACTAAGTTGGTCCATTCAACTGATCCACACCTTTTTTATAATGTATTCGCGGTTTCATTGCACTTTTTTAATTAAACTTCTGAAAAATCACTCCATGTCTAATGTGTTTGCTCGTTTCCTAAATATACCACGTTTGACAAGCGTTTTATTCGTCTGTTAGCATAGCAGTATCTTATTTTTAAACTAGTGACCCGGCCCGGCTTCGCCCGGGTACCATTTAGTTTTTACAGCGATACACTAATAAATACATTGGAAAAAGACAATTACAATGTTATATGATAGTAAATTAGTAAACTACTATCATATATAACATACATAAACGTCATGCCTGTCTCCCAGAGGGGTAGGCAGAGATTATGGACCTCCATTTACCACGATCCTGACATACCTACCTACTTCACTTTATCCACATTCATACATCTCTAATATAACAATATTATATGATAATGTTTTAGAAAATTTCTATGTATACAACATTAATCGTTTTGCCTCCGACCGCCAGCACAAAAATATTTATGTTTGACGTGACACGCGAAAGGGTTACGTATAGTTGTCCGTGTGAAAGACATGCTCCACTCAAATCCACTCCTGCCACATTATTGTTTGGCCCTGTACCTTATTTATAGTCATACAAAAACAAACTCTTATTGGAAATTTTACTATTTTAACTTTAATAGGCAAATCTGAGGGAATCATTGGTATTATAGGTATTAAAACAGTTTCTCCAGTACCGCAGCCAGTTAGAATAGTACCTTCAATGAGATAACTTTTTAAACTTTTTATTTGTAATCGAGTCCTGTTGCATAATTTCGGTGGATTAATATTTCGCAATAAAATTATGGGAGCTCCAACTTTTAAAATCAGTTTGTGTGGTGGCATGCCAGAAGGATTCAATGAATTAAGAAATTCTGTGGGATAGTGCACAGTTTCTTCACTGTCGAGTACTGTATCTACTGAGTAATTGACTTGTGTTTGCACATTGAATTTTGTGACGATTTTTCGACGTTCAGCAACAGTCAGCATTTTTCTTTGCAAAATATTCCTTTTTCGGTTATTAGTCAACCTAGATTCCCTTTCTTGTTCACTTTAATTTGCCTGTGACCAACGCAATCGATTTTAGAAATTACTTTTTCACAAAATGTGTTATAACTTTTAAAGTATTGGCGATAATTGTATGCTGTAAAGGACATTTATTATCTACATTAAACAGTTTTAATTATGAATTAATTAATTTTGATAACGATTAAGTTCTTTATGGTTAGAAAAGACAGTGAATTGTACGTTTGTTTTTACTGCGTACTTAAAATTGTAAATATGCTTATTACTACTTACCTATTAAAGATAGATAGATACTACCGCTGACTTTTTTGTAAATCATTTAATTTTACACAATTCTTTCGTACATGATGTTGTTATATCTAAAGGATTAGGCAGCGTATTCCATGAGAGAGCGCTGGTGGCACACTTTTTTCCCCGACTTGATTCACTTATACCGTTAATGCTCAGCTCCTACGTAAAAGTGCTAGGGCAATTTTTAACACACACGAACCTTCCTCGATAAATGCAGATCATAACAGCAAAAACCGCATCCAAATGCGTTCAGTGGTTCTCGATATTAGCGCAGTCATACAGACTGACAGACGCGCGCCAGGGACTTCATTTTATGCTATGTATTGATTTCATTTATATATTTCATTTATAATTAGTATGAATAAAAACAGGGAGAAAACATGTGTGTTGGTAATGCATAGTAAGAAATATTTCTCATGGAATGTATTATTAAATAGAGTGCGCACGAATGCGGTGCACTGTCCCTTTGGTGTAATTTTTTAGAAATGGTCAAGGTCTGTTTGGATGAAGCGGAGGAATATACTGGAAGCAAAACTTTAGCAGGGCTTCAGAAAAGTTAGAAGTAACCGTGAATTGACTATATACGACGTAGACCAGAATTCATGTTCCAAACACACAGGGTTAAGAAAGTGGCGTGCAAGGAAGAGATTACTATAAGGAGCACGGGGTGGCATATCTTCCCTTCTCCCCCACACGTGCCCCAGCCAGAATTTTAATTATTAACTTTATTTATTAACTATTATTCACGCATTCCCAATGGTGTTTACAAGAGAAAACCGCACAAATACAACTGTGTTTGGCATTAACCGTCCATAAGCAGGATTATTTCAAATGGGAAAACGTTACGAACTTAAGAGCGAAATAAATATAGTCGTCATCAAATTAACTTTGTACTTTTCTCTTATTCCTTAAGGAAAGTGTGCAGAAAAGCCCTAACAATTATATTCTCAATCATTTCGCTTTTCTTTTTATTCCGCTTTCACATTTAAATAATGTTATCTGTATTACAGAATAATATTAAACATGTCAATATATTTCGTTATATATTCACTCTAGTGTGAATAACAAAAAATTTTCCTTTGCGTAGGTATTAACACAACGCAAATCGGAAGATTTTTACACACTTATATTAATTTTATTAAANAAAAATTTTCCTTTGCGTAGGTATTAACACAACGCAAATCGGAAGATTTTTACACACTTATATTAATTTTATTAAAACTGCAATCAACTTATTTACTTACAAATAAATTGGAAAAATCCTGTACACATGCGACACTGGTACGCCTGTCGGCGAAAACGTTTAGTTGAGATTCCAACCGTTTAGTAGAATAAACCTTAGCTTGGCTCCCTCATCAAAGAATATTGAATCCACCTTCCAGATTTGTGGTATTTTTCAACGAGTTTCGAGTCCACTCCAAATTTCTGATTTGTGTGCCAAACAGTTAGCTCCATTGAACAAGACTATTTTGGAAGATTTCCAGCTAAATATGGGAAATGTTTTGTGAGGGGGGGGGGGAGCGAATTTTGACCGACTACTTGGCCGATGCCTGGGGTTAGTGACACCGCTCCTTGTTCCTATCCCACATCCCATACTCCCGATTCGACGATTCAGCCTAATCTCTACTGCTTTAAAAAAACTCTCCAAACTGTCAAATGTCTAGTATTCTCTGTTGATGCTATTCTTCTAATACTGGTGCCAGCATTTCCTTCGACATGCTGCAATATACGTTCTAGTTCGGACAACAACGGGTTTGCCACCATCTGACTGNGGTGCCAGCATTTCCTTCGACATGCTGCAATATACGTTCTAGTTCGGACAACAACGGGTTTGCCACCATCTGACTGCTTATTTTAGCGTGCTTGTATTTCGTAAGCGTTCATGTAATAGCTGCAATATTTTTGTGTCTGGAATATGGTTNGGTGCCAGCATTTCCTTCGACATGCTGCAATATACGTTCTAGTTCGGACAACAACGGGTTTGCCACCATCTGACTCTGCTTATTTTAGCGTGCTTGTATTTCGTTTCGCAAGTACATTATCGACGTTATAAAAACACAGACCTTATACCATATTAAGGAAACGATTCTCATAGAGACGTATTGTTTTATGTTTATATAATTCGTTTGTATGGATGAAGAAATCTACAAATTTGTGAGGCTATACCTGAAAAAAATACACTTTATGTATGTGCGTGTACAAATACACACATACACCAAGTAAGTTAATACAATGATTTTTTCTCAGAAATAGTCTCATAAATTTGTCAATATAACTAAAACTCATCCATCCTGTGTACACGGATATACAGAAACAATATAAACAAAAAAAAACACTATGCAATATAAAACAGCACGTTCACTCGCGAATCGAAAGAAAACAACCAAAATTACAAACTAAATAAATACACTGACGCATGCCGCGTCCCTCCTCCCTTAGCTCGTTCGTCCCGCTCCACCAACGCAACTGCGATGTGCCCTCTACTGGAGACAGTCGCCCCGAACGCCACGCTACTACACCGTCGCACCGGAGTGCACCACACCTCTGCCACCCCTTGGGCACTGCTGAAGTCAGGTGACCGTCCCACTTTCATGCCCTCAAGAGAGATCTTTTAAGGGCGTGATAATTTCGGCCAACCAATACTGCCAAGAGACGTCCCCAGTAATAATACCGCCGGGGAAATGGATGCAGCGAGGGGGATACGGTGGTTACAGTGTTCACAAAACCCCGTATATCAACACCCCAGTAAATTATGGGCTTTAACAAGGTTATAACAAACTACGTTTATATTTGCCATAGTGAAAATGTGCCTTGTTAAACACGTAATCGAGCATGGCTACCCACAACCCTTCTGGTGTAAGAATGGACTCGCCCACCGCGAGCCACCTGTTGCCACCCTATAGTGAGCAAAAATAGGTGTACAAGTAATTTTCTTATAAATTATTTAAAAAGTTTAATATGTAAACAAACCATCTATAAACGCAACGGACTGGGAGAGACAGCCCCGAGTCTAAATAAAATTACGTCGTTTTCACTTTTTAATGCCAATTCCTTTTCTTGTTGTGTTAAATATTCTAACGCAAATTGATGTATAAGCTAAATATTNTGTATAAGTTAAATTCTGTCTTCTAGTGCTTTATGTATGTACTTGTATGTGTTTGTTTTCATAGTCAAAGTGCCAGTCTATTTTAACGTGCAACTGCCGCGCTTTCGAGCAGGAGTCCTCGCGAGCTCCGCCACGCTCGTTCAGTTGGTTCTACGCACTCAACGAGAGTGGACGTGCGAAGCACGCCCCCGAGCCCTTCAACATCTTTGTGCCAAGCTTTACTACATCAGTAGTATTCACTTGTTCTGTAACTCAATTATTTCGTTTACATAACCCGGGCCCTGGGCCACTCTCAACCCCGTCAGCTCCAATCGGGTCGGGAGCTCACTACATTGATTTATTTTCATCGGCCACGTACCATTTTTTCCATGTAGGCTGCTGGCGCACTTAGCCGCCAGGATAGTGCACGTGCCCCACGGGAGGAAATAAAGGTGAGTAATTGTTTTATTTCACTGCCGGTCGTGAAGCGACCGTATAACATTTTTTTTGGTACTGCTTCACCATACTTAACGATTTTTAACTTGTGTTTTTGGCGTGTGAGACGGCCATTCTAATCGTCTCATGTGACGATTAGAGGCGTACGAGGGGGCCAACACCCTCGTAGGTAGGCATAGATAGGCAGAACTTAAAGTCGCCTCGTCGCGAGGTGATCTCAGGAGGAGACACGTGGTTGAACGGCCCACGCCTAGACGAGCATCTCATACTCTATTACCCATTACAACTCTACAAGTACTCCGAAACCTGTCACCGTATGTTTAACGTTCTTTCTCCCCACTCCTGAGGCCACGATATCCCGCCAACACAACGAAACATGTAATAGTCACAATATTTCGAATCTGACCATTTATGCATTACTTCATATTTGTTGCTATTTCTGTTGACTTGTTTGTAAAAGCTGCTTTTCTTGTGCCTCGTATGCCACAGTATATTTCCTTGTACACTGAAGAGCCAAAAAAAACTGGTACACCTGCCTAATATCGTGTGGGGCCCCCGAGCACGCAGAAGTGCCGCAAGACGACGTGTAATGGACCCGACTAATGTCTGAAGGTATGCAGGAGGCAATGCACACCATGAATTCTGCAGGGCAGTCCACAAATCCAATTTGCGCCAATTTGAGAAAGGGTTGCACGTCTGTTACGGTTAATGATTCTCGTCAATCGTCGTTTGTCCCGTTCTTTCACGATATTTTTCCGGCCGCAGCGATGTCGAAGATGTAATGTTTTACCGGATTCCCGATATTCACGGTACACTCGTGAAATGGTCGTACGTGAAAATCCAAACTTTATCGCAAACTCGGAGATGCTGTGTCCCATCTCTCATGCGCCAACTATAATACNTTTTTTGTAGGTGTGTGTTTCTGCTTACACTTTTGTTGGATAATGATTTTTTGGTGTTCTTTAATTTATATAGATGCTGTTTTTGCGAATACGGACCAAAGGTATAGTCCATTCACTGTGTTTTTTGGTTGTTTTGAAACGAACCTTTGAAAAATCACCCTAGGAGTAACATGTTAATCTGTTTTTTAAATAACTTGTGCACCACATGTATACAACACTGCGATTAACTTTAAAGTATTGTATTCTTGAATAAATGAAACTTTAATTTAATATCTAGTATAATTTGTAATATTTATTTCGTATTAAATACGGATTAAAATCAGTGAGTACACAGATGTGTTGGCAACGGCGAGTAAGAAGTAGTTCACAGTTAAAATATTGTTTTAACCTAATTTGTTGGTATGCTATTTTTAAATGAAACGTTGCCTATTGATATATTTAAATTTGTAGGTAGCACTGAAGGAAACATATTTCATTGTTACAGTTGAAAATATCAGGGCAAATTACGGTGTGTAGGCCCTAGTGACATGGTGGTTTTTTTCGTCCGAGAAAGAAACTTGAGGAGGGTGAGGGGGTTGTGTGTGTGTCTCTCTCTCTCTCTATATATATATATCTGAAGTTTCGCACCGTTTGAAGTAGCCGGAAAATTATACATGTTTTCAATTTTTGCATTTTTCATACTTATTACATCAAAAATAATGATTTTTGAGTGAGTAATTTGCAATTGAAACGAGATTTTATTGTTTAAATACTTATTATGATATATTTAGATGTGATAGCGGGACGGTTGCAAATCCGAAGTTGACAGAAGTGGTGACTGGCGACATGGCATTGCATGTTGCTGAACAAAGTGTTAATTTCTCTTCTTGTCAAAAATACTTAAAATTACATCAAGGTTGTACACATTGTGTATTTTAAAATTACTTAGGCAAGTTAGGATGTTGTGATGATTCTGTTTTCCAGGGCAGGAATAAATATACTGTACCGTACATCGTGACCGCTGTGTGTGTTGCCTTTACATTTCGGTGTGCCAGTGTATGTGTTATTGCAAATATTGGACGTACGAAATCTATACGTTATAACGATGAACCATTTTTATGACAAAATTAGTTTTTTGAAAGTCATGTCTGTTTATTTATAACCATACTTGGGATTAACGATTTAAAAGATTAACGATTAAAATCAATCGTTTAAAAAAAAATGCGTAATTTTAACTATTTAGTTAATTTTAANTGCGTAATTTTAACTATTTAGTTAATTTTAAAATTAATTAATTTTTAACTTTTAATCGTTAAAATATCTAACTATTAAAAAACGTTAGTTAACTTTGCAATCGCTTGGAGTCCGAAGATGACAACGAAATATATGCAAATACCATTATTATTATAACAAACTTCTAAAATATACGCAACTTGTTTGATGGCCGACGAGTTGCACACCGCAATTTATAGATCGATACACTGACGTTACTTACTGAGTCGAAGATCATCGTTAGTAACACGGAACGAGATTGTGAACTACGGGAGATACCACCGTCGCGCTCTATCACAATAATCTTTCACTACGCAAAAAACACTGTTGCCAAGTTGATAGATCTCGTGCGGCATGCACAATTTCAATGGTTTTTTTAATGACTGCACTGGTCTGGTTTCGAGCTTAATTATCCTATAGGAGTTTATTTAGAATTTTTTTTTTCAAATAGTTTTGAAGAAGTTTGTTAATTCATCATTTTGATAAGTAGGCCTATCTGATTAGGCATTGAGCAACCAAGTTATGGTAATTTTTTCTGGGACTGTAAATTGTNATTTTGATAAGTAGGCCTATCTGATTAGGCATTGAGCAACCAAGTTATGGTAATTTTTTCTGGGACTGTAAATTGTTATTCCTTTTTTATGTTTCTAATAAACATCGACGAAAAACTTGTTTGAGACTTTATTTTAGCTGTAGAATTTTTTTTTCTTTAACTTTTAGCTTTAATCAGTTAATTTTGTTTTAACTTAAACCTTAATCAGATTATTTGCATGAATTTTAACTTCTAACTTGAATCAGTTAACTTTTTCTTACTAAAACTTTAACTTTAAACAGTTAGATTATGTTGTTAACTTTTCCAAGTATGTTTATAACGAAATTGTAACTTTGCCCTAGGTGTTTGAAACATAATTGTGTAAAGTGCTTGTATTTCTGTGATTAGAATGTTTGCCAAAATCCCAACAAAATTAATAAATTAATAAAATAAATTTAAATAAATAATAAAATAAACCTACAAAACAATACATACCAATGCATAGAAATATGAGTGCGATAAAGTTACGGTAGGTCTGTTTGTGTGCATGTTAACCTCCATCTTTAAGTACAAAAAATAAGCGAAACAATTTGTGTGCTTGCATTTACTGCGTCTTTTCGTTGGACTGGTTGTTCCTTCTTTTTAAAAAATTTTTCCAACTGANGTTGTTCCTTCTTTTTAAAAAATTTTTCCAACTGAGGCCGTTCTTTAACGAAGTAACCTATCACAAATAAATAACAAGATGTTAAATACTACAGTTCTTCCACCAGCAGTTGTAACAGGGTCACACACAGTTGCAGCAAAATATTAATGTGTATTATGTGTATTGTGCTATGTTGTGTATAACAAATATGTAACAACATAAAATAATAAGTGTAAGGACTATTCTCAATACAGACATTATTAAATGTCATAAAGCTGATCTAAATATGATTATCGGCCTAAATTGTGAACATTCGTATGAAATGGTATATGAAATATGATATTATTCTTTCAACAGCTGAAAACAGCAAACAAAGCATTTGACAGTTAAAACATAGAAGTCACATGGCTGTGTTTGTGTTTACATGTAGCGGAAGAATACATAACCGGTAATTAAAAGAAGAACTTTGGCAGGGNGTCACATGGCTGTGTTTGTGTTTACATGTAGCGGAAGAATACATAACCGGTAATTAAAAGAAGAACTTTGGCAGGGATTTAAAAAAGTGTGAAGTAATCCAGAGGGCCTTTAGTTAAAATAGTATATAGAATGACTACAGATCAACCCTGTGAGGTGATCCCCTATGTAAAATGAGACAGAAAACATTATATAACTTAGGTCCTACAAAAATTTTTAAGGGAGGTTTCTCTTGTAAATCGATATTACAAATGTTTCTAATTCAAAATAAAAAAAAACATAGTTGAGATGAATGAACAATTCCATTAATACTGTTGTCTTTAATCGAAATCTGAAATCTGCGAATGGTTGTTGGTTTATAGGCTATTATCCCCATTTATTAAAATATATATAAAATTTTCCATGTTATTATCTAACAAATATGTATATTTCTTGGGCATTTATCGCTTTTAATGACATAATCATGTGTACATTAAATGTACAAAATAAAGTTACTGTGGTTTAACTTTCTCAGTCAAATCGTTGCAGAGGAAACATACAAAGTTTGTAAGGGTGCCCTGCAAGAAACCAACTGCACTCAGGGTAACTCTGGGAGACATTATTTGTTTGGGGTGTTAAAATTCCAGAATATTTCCCCACTGTCAGGACAATATGTATTCAGTATCTCTTCCACGCCACATTGCATTGTCTTGTATGTGTAGCCAAATCGTTTGACTTTTTCATGATTAATTTCGTAACTTCGTGTCCAGCCACGTTTCTAATGTCNTTGTATGTGTAGCCAAATCGTTTGACTTTTTCATGATTAATTTCGTAACTTCGTGTCCAGCCACGTTTCTAATGTCAAGTGCCTGAACTTAAAAGAAAAAATTTAAATTTTTCAAAAATAAAAAAATTTTCAAATCTTAGTCCTCTTTTGAAATTTCATAACCTTCCAGCCCTTTTGACTAACAAACTTCAAAATATTTTTCTTTCAGAAATTCCAGCATTTTCTTATCCTTTTCTAATAGGAGTTTTCACGGACGCAAATTTTCCCTAAATTTTCCAACTTTTTCCATGCCATTATATATCTGGAAAACATGATCAACATGCCAACAATGTGATGTCACTATATCTCCATACTTTAGCCAGTAAGCAGTGAAACAAGAGAGATGGTCATCTTGGGGAGCGAGATGTGCATCAGGCGACTACATATCACGCCACTTTCACCTCACCTTCAGACCACATGGTACAACCCCACTTTCACTCAATCATTCAGCAGATAGACGAGAGGCAAGATGTTCACCATTGCGGATCCGCTCCAGCGCATTACAGTCGCTGAACACCATATTCCGGCTGTACACAACGAACCCACCTACTCAGCACCGATGGAGTATGGGCCATGTCCACAGCGAATTATTCGCGAAAAAAAACTCACAAAATGCTACGAGATGATGTCATAGAGCATACTTAGAGCCGCTTCAACTCAGCAATAAATATAACACCGAAGAAGGATGGAAGCAGGCATTTCTTCATCGACTTATGTCCCCTTAATCAGGTAACCATCACTGTGCCACCACTAATAATTGCATCACATACTCTTTATTCATTCTAACGAATCTCCACGTCATTACATCTCTAAATTTACGTTCAGGATATTGGCAACTTCCAGTCAGCCCTGCAGATTGCCACAGATGGCAGAACATTTCAATTTTGTGCTGTGCCTTTTGGGCTAAAGTGTGAACTCCCCACGTTTCAGAGTATGTTGTGGATGGTGTACTGGGATAATTCTCCATGTCTTACCTCGATGGTGTAATAACTTGGTCGCATACATGTGAAGAACACGCCTTCCACATAGTCGTCGTCCTGGAACGATTTGTGATGAATGGCCTAACCTGTGTCACAAGTGTCACATCGGCCAAACATGTATTGATTTCCTTGGGCACTTAGAGTACGCTAAAGGCAGCACAAGCAGCGATGAACACCAACGTATCACAGCAGAATATGAACGAGCCCCTACAAGGAAACAAATATGGGATTTTTGGCCTGATAAACTGTCTTCGACAATACATTCCATATTTCACCACCCCCACCATACCAGCCACAGGACTGTTGTTGCCACAATGACACTTCCAGAGATCGACCGAGGCTGAGGTGCCCTTCGAATAACTCAACAATCGATTCAACTAATACAGTGTGTAAGCCTTCCTCGATCCTATGTAACATGTGCACATCCAGACCGATTCCAGCCAAGAGGGCCTGGAAGCCATACTCTTCCAAATGTATGACGATGGGGATAAAGGGTAATTGACTATGACAAAGCCAAGTTCAGTCTTATGAAAAGTCTTCGACCTGTCTGATGACAGTAATCTATCAGATGACCCAGGGGCTGAAAAGATGCGAAAGAACATCCTACAACAATACTGATGTTGCATTTCAGGCCCGTGAAAATGTGCGGCAATGTGTGGAATGTAATCGCATTAAGTCTGGAGGCTTAGATGGAATCCAACAACAACAGCCATATACAAAAAGCCCCCTTTCAAGCGATCAAACTAGATAAAATAGGACCATACCCCCACACATCAACAGGCAAGTGCTTCATCCCAATGTTTACTGACGAATTCTCATGCTTGATTGAGACCTTCTCCATCTCAACAGCTCATGCTAAAACAATCGCGAAAATTCTGCAGAACAAGTTATTTCCCTAGTGTAGAAACCCTAAATCACTACTTACAGACAAAGGGACACATTTACCGGGCAAGAAGAGCGAAGCCTATGCAGCTAGTGGTGGGTCAAACACCACACCACAGCCACCTACCATCCATGAACTAATCCGATAGGGACACAAAATCAAAATTTTAAAATCCAACTGCGGTTTCGAGTAGGATCAGGCTACACCGGCTGGGTGGTACATCTGCAGGCAGCATTGTTTTACTTACAGAGTTGCAAAAATTCAGGGATGAGCATGTCACCAGCGACCATTCTGCAAGGACGAGAGCTAGCCATTCATGCTGAACTTACGTGCATGCCTAACAAAGTGAACACAGGCCAGGAGGTGGCATCACATGCCAACAGCAACATATNCATGCTGAACTTACGTGCATGCCTAACAAAGTGAACACAGGCCAGGAGGTGGCATCACATGCCAACAGCAACATATGGAAATACTCGGATAAGTACAACACCAAGAAAAATATGTGACACAGTGGTTACCTGTCAACGATCATCCATCAAGAAGTACACTTCAAATTGGTCAAGTGTTATACATACGCCTACACCCGCAGTCAGCTGTGACGAAGAATTTCTGTGCTGGACTTGCACCCGGTGGATTTGGCTACACGAGACAACCAAACAGGTGGGATCCTTTACATAATTGGTGGAGGTGGAGCCCTGTCATCAGGTCACGGTACACTGGCACAACAAAGAACAGTGCCTGGTAAACNCATGCTGAACTTACGTGCATGCCTAACAAAGTGAACACAGGCCAGGAGGTGGCATCACATGCCAACAGCAACATACGGAAATACTCGGATAAGTACAACACCAAGAAAAATATGTGGCACAGTGGTTACCTGTCAACGATCATCCATCAAGAAGTACACTTCAAATTGGTCAAGTGTTATACATACGCCTACACCCGCAGTCAGCTGTGACGAAGAATTTCTGTGCTGGACTTGAACCCGGTGGATTTGGCTACACGAGACAACCAAACAGGTGGGATCCTATNATCAAGAAGTACACTTCAAATTGGTCAAGTGTTATACATACGCCTACACCCGCAGTCAGCTGTGACGAAGAATTTCTGTGCTGGACTTGAACCCGGTGGATTTGGCTACACGAGACAACCAAACAGGTGGGATCCTATACATAATTGGTGGAGGTGGAGCCCTGTCATCAGGTCACGGTACACTGGCACAACAAAGAACAGTGCCTGGTAAACACAACTGGAAGGGACACCGATAATCGCGAAACATCAACCACCTGGAACTACAGTGGATTCTCGGTATCACCCACAAGAGAACCAACATGGGGACAGTACAGATGGTGACAGTAGACCCCTGACTTTAAGGCAACACACAACACCACCCGAAGAGGGGCAATCCCAGGTAGGTGGAAGGTCGTCATAACAGGATGACGAAACAATGGACAACATACTATGTTACTGGTCGATACAGAGATGTGAAGAAGATACCAGTAATTACAGCGACAACTATCCATTAGACATTGTAACCCCAAGAGCACAACAGAAACATCGATTTCCACACCATTGCAAGAACACGAGCAGCATCACCAAGTAGCAGAGCGAGGGCGAGGCCACTCCATATATATGCCAACCTAGCAGTGCACAAAGCAGGCACACCCATATGCAGGGGCTGTGTGCTACACTTGCCTAAATCAGGTCACTATCAGGCTGGTTGCACTGGCCTCCTCATCATGCAGTGCTACAGCATCACTGATAAAGCAGAAGACTGGTCGATCCATCATGATACCAGAGTGTTTTAAGAAAGGCCGCACCATCAGCCACCAGCTGGATGCACACATCACTGGATGCAGACATCGCCCAGAGGGTAACATCATTATCAGTATGGGACCGACTGTGGGTCTAACTCGGTGCTACTTCCCAAAAACAATCAGACCAGCAGTTGTGACCCCCCGCCTGGTGTGGATGAACACTTGCTGCTGAATATCAACTGCGTAGCAACAGAGGCGTCATGGTGAAAAGAAGGTCTTCTGAAAGTAGGACATTTGATGTGACCTCCTCTCTCAGCAGGAATAAAATCCCTTTTAGCAACATACCTCACCACTCCAGATCCAGCAATCAACCAGGTTCTGCATACATTATACCATGTGCCTGTGCACGCACTAAGTGTAGTGTTCATGTACTTTTGTAGACTCAAGAATGCACCAACATTAATTCGAGCCTGTGACATGTAACCTGTGTGCAAATCGAGAATACCGGGAAAATTGATCAAATTGGAATTGAAACAGTTCTGCAAGCGAGCTAGTTTTCACCAGGGCACAGCTCAAAAGGAGACACCTACAACAACGTTCGTCACATAATAAATTAGTGCATGTAAAAGCTATCACCAGACATTGGCAGTTTCATTAGGTATTATTTATTTATGCTAAAAATGCATGGTTAACTTGTGCAGCCATTACATGCTACTTCTTAAACAAGTAACATTTAACAAAGGCAGTAAGCACACAACTAATATAGTAATTCAAGTATGTTATTACATAAAAACTTGAAATTCTTTACAAAAATATTTTTTGATGAAATAAATCATCATCACAGGTACTGGGTCTCTATCACCCCCCCCCCCC
>NQII01005342.1:96522-143327 GCA_002778355.1 Clitarchus hookeri
AAAATAAACCCTCACCTTCATCACACTCGGGTGCCCCTTTGGGTGAAACCCACGGAAATGATAATTTACAAGAAACTCAAATAACATTTATTTACTCAACAACAATAGACATTTCATGTTATCAGAAATAAATAAACTGGATTAATCAGACAACTCAAGCTCACAATTAAGACATTTAAATTGCTGTTCACTTTTGAGAGCGCCCTTCAGTTGCATAGGCGTCATACCGTTAGTGCGTTGAATATTCGTAAGGTTTTTATATGTGTAACATATCAAATGTATCTTTAGCATAAGTTTTCCAAGCCTATTAAAAAATGCTCCAAGTTTTTCACGTCGACCGATAGGCGAGGACGATAGATGCCATGACTTTTCAGTCGTCTAACAGTGGTCTTTGGGTGAGGTTGGCATTGTGCCGCTCCGGGGCCCACATTCTTTGCGTTAGCTGATTTTAGCTGCCATACTTTTAAACTTGATCGAAACTGTTTCATGTGACCCCGAGCAATATCCATCACTCTCGCGACTCATGGCCAATGAGTTTTACTAACTTGCAGCTACTTTTAGACACATTAGATTGCAACTCAATGGAGGAGCTTTGTTCTCCATGTCCACTTATTGCATAGGGAGCATCGGCGTTTCTATTTGCTAAACATAGTTTTCAATATATTTTTGTTTAAACAGAAAGTAATGTCTGGTCTACCTCATTTATCAACCTTACTATTCCACAGTCCCTTGAAGATCAAGTCTGNTTTAAACAGAAAGTAATGTCTGGTCTACCTCATTTATCAACCTTACTATTCCACAGTCCCTTGAAGATCAAGTGTGCTCTGGGGAGGTGTTATATGTGTTTAAATTTATTGCCTCATGTAATGAACATGCTATGGACTAACCACAGGGCATTTTGTATGGCCAACATTTCCATCGCCACCTCCGATTCAGATGTGTGGTATAGGGTAGCCACTGCCGACCAACTCCTGAGAGAGTCTCGTGTCATTCTGAGAATTCACTGAGAGACTGGCACCAATCATAAAATTCTACGAACCAAACAGACATATCAATTTACGCCCTATAACCCCGGTCATATTAAATTGGTGCCCTTTCTAAGTGGCTTGCATTAGATGATAATACAATGACGTGTCTTAAGTACCTTGACCATATGGTTGATGGAAGGAATTCAGCCCAAACACAAACAACTATGGCTAATTCAGGACTACCCTGTGCCCAACACACGCAAGCGCCTGCAGAACATTAATTGGGCTCGTAAATTGGTTAAGGTGCTACATACAGGATTTCACCACTATAGAAATCCCCAGTAACGGTACTGTTATCACCACAGCAGCCCTTCTAATGGGACGATAAAATCCAGAACGTGTTCGAAGAGATAAAATACCGCTTCCGGAAATGCAACAAACTATTCTGTTTAGACCCCTCAGATGCATGTACACCTACAGAGAGATGCCAGTCAAAAGAGGCCTCGCACCATTCTATTTCAGTATGATGACGACGGGGAGCGCAGGGTCATAGCCTCGCGCCTCGCGCGAACATAACTACGATATGAATGAGAGGGAATGTCTGTCTATCGTATGGCAATTAAAAAATTACCGCAAACACCTATAGTATCAAANTACGATATGAATGAGAGGGAATGTCTGTCTATCGTATGGCAATTAAAAAATTACCGCAAACACCTATAGTATCAAAGATTCACATTGAGGACTGACAATCGTTGCCTGATGTGGCTACATAACATGCACACTGTCCATAGTAAACTCTCACAGTGGTCCATGTCACTACAGGCCTACGATTTCATGATGGGAAACGTCCCTGACGAAAATAACCAACTAGTGCTCGCAGTGCAACAGTTGTTCACTGATGTCGCTGAGCGTCATGCCCAGTGTGCTCGAGAACAGCTGACAATTTGGTGCACATTCGATAACCGCTTGGAGACCTGTCCTGCATGGAGAAGGGGATCTGGCGAACATACATATCGGATGAAGCACGCACATTCGTCCTGATGCATACCCACACAAGTAATCTAGGTGGCCACCAATGAGCCACACAAATCTAGCAGAACGTAACTAAAAACCACTTTCTGACCAGGGCACAGCCGACAAGTGCGGAAGTTTAAACGTGCCTGGAAATTGTCCAATCGCCTGAAAACACATTGCGCTGGTAGTTTTACCCAACAACAACCCAGAATATCACAGAAACCCTTCCAAGCAATCGCCTTAGATATGGTGAGGCCATGTCCCTGTTCGCCTAATTCGAAGAGATTTTGNCACAGAAACCCTTCCAAGCAATCGCCTTAGATATGGTGAGGCCATGTCCCTGTTCGCCTAATTCGAAGAGATTTTGTTAGTGGTGATGGACTTGTGAACTAGGTGGTTCCAAGCTCATGCCTCAGAAACAATGTGGGGGCGTTGCAAAACGACTTCTTCGTCTTCTGGGGGTTCACGAAAGTGATCCTCTCCGACAATTGGCAACAGTTCGCTAGGAAATAGTGGCGAGGACTCTGCACCAAATGACAGACAGTATACCACACAACAGCTGAGTACCACCCCTTCGCGAATCACACGGAACGAAGCAACAGAGATTTAAAGGTGCAGTTCCGGCTTTGTGTGGGGAACGACCTCACTTCCTGGACCACACATGTCCCGGAGATATTGTTATACCTCAGGAACCGAAAGAATGAGGCCACGGGCCACTCACCTGCAGAACAGTTATACGGACATGGACTTGCATGGNATACCTCAGGAACCGAAAGAATGAGGCCACGGGCCACTCACCTGCAGAACAGTTATACGGACATGGACTTGCATGGACTACGGAATATACATGCTGCAACCAGCATCCAGCTCAGGAACCTCATGACTTTATAATTAAGGTTCATGCACAGAGTTTTGTTGTTATAACTACTACTTTTGTGTTAATTGAACGCGATTGTTTACCTGTAACATTCGCACTATAAAATCAGTAGACAAGTTCGTGGAATTTATTTACTATTTATTCGTGCTTATTATTCTTATCTCCGTCCTAAAAATACAATTAAACAAAATTTCTCCATCAACCTCTCTCTGATTGGCTTAAATTTAAACCTTGTAGCAAACCTTGCATCGTATATTGCACACAACAAATTACGAAAACGTCCATTAACACGACCACAGTCGGCCAAATCGTCCATAGAACCATCCTAACAAGAGGCCATGTAGGCTTGCATGTAATTGTCCACGAAATCTTCCATCGTGGAATACGGACTTTCCTCAAATTAGATTTATCGTATATGCGTTAATGTTGTGTACAAACATTACCAAAGAAAATTGAGGGTGCCACTCCCATAGTAACTNAGATTTATCGTATATGCGTTAATGTTGTGTACAAACATTACCAAAGAAAATTGAGGGTGCCACTCCCATAGTAACTTTAATTTTGCATGTACCTGTCTGCATAATCATGGTCGGGCGTTAAACTACTTCTATGGAACGTTCAAGTATTCCTATAAAGTGGTCACCACATGCCATTATAATGTCCATGGGTTAATACTGTTTATTTTGTATTGCACCCGCAAGGATGTTTTGAATGCAGTTCGAAAAAACATTAAACATTTATAATGGAATATTTCACTTTTTATATTATTAATTAAGAAGACGTTATTAAGAAAATGTGTCGATTTTGTATCGTGACAGCAACAAACAATTTTATGCAATACCCTGGATTCCGAAGTGAGCCATACGCATAGTGTAATTGTCTACGCCTCTAATTTTAAAGTGGCAGCGTTGTTTCTTTCGTTTAATTTACTAATATTTTTATAATGGAAGAGTATTTCGAAGGAGAAAGAGGATGGGATGGTGATGGTGCTGACGGAGAGGTAAGTGATGCCCATTTGTTATGTGCGTTATGTAAGGTCGAAGGAGATGTGGCGGGGTAATTATCCAGAGTGGCGGCATTTCTGTAAATAAATAAAAAAAACCGAAAAGTGGTTTATTTCCACTCTACTAATTATGCAGAACACGAATATACTAAGGGCATTACCGTCCGACTAATTTCGTAATGTGTGTCCACCTAACCTAACAGGAACTAACCCTACGACGAGTTAATCACTATTTTACATTTTTAAACTAACCTAGAATTGTAGGGTTTTAAACTAACCTCNACTAACCCTACGACGAGTTAATCACTATTTTACATTTTTAAACTAACCTAGAATTGTAGGGTTTTAAACTAACCTAGAATTGTAGGGTGTTAATCTAACCAAGGATGGTAGGGTTTTAAACTAACCTCGGATTTTAGGGTTTTAAACTACGCTAGGATTTTAGTATAATCTAGGATTTTAGGGTTTTAAAGTAACAGTTAAACACACAGGAAGTCAATGAAATATCTCGGTAATTTTCTAGTTTAGGGGCTTTTCTGAAAATAAAAAAAAAAACTCCAGAAAGTGGTATATTTCGACTCTACTANAAACTAACCTCGGATTTTAGGGTTTTAAACTACGCTAGGATTTTAGTATAATCTAGGATTTTAGGGTTTTAAAGTTACAGTTAAACACACAGGAAGTCAATGAAATATCTCACCTAGGTAGGCGACCCATTCAACTGCAGTTCATCTTACCTCAGTCGACAAAACACCACAATCTACTACATCATAAAGTAACACCCGCCACATAGGCGAATATTACACACAGAAGCACTCATTCTTGCACTCTCCATTCTTAAATCACAAGCCTTCATACGGTCGGATTTAGACGTCACAACTCACGCCCTGCCCGCAACACAACCACACTACCTCGCGTCTTAACTGCAACTAATGGCTTCGATAATTACTAAGTTTAGGGGCTTTTCAGAAAAATGCAAAAAAAATCAAAATGATGATATATTTCTACTCTGCTAATCACGTAGAACACGAATATACTAGAGGCGTAGCTTTAAAATAAGTACAACATATTTAAAAAAAATTGAACAAAATTGTGAAATGACTGTTTACCCAGTTTGTTTACGTTTCTGAACGAAACATCCTAGACCAACTAAAGTTGCATTAATGGGTTCTGCACAGCTTACCTTGTTCATATTCAAGAGGGCGTAATGTTAAAATAAGTAGAACATATTTTAAAAACTTGTGAAATATGTTTGTTTACGTCTATTAATGTCAGAGGAATTATACCAGCCCCCTACCTAGGTGAGTCAATTTTCCTTATTTTGGTGTGTTTTACGGTTCCTTTAAATCCCTACAATCCTACATTCTTAGTTTAGTGTAAAACCCAAACATCCTGGGTTAGTGTAAAACCCTACTATCCTAGGATAGTGTAAAACCCTACAATCCTAGGTTAGTGTAAAATCCAAAAATCCTAGGTTAGTGTAAAACCCAACAATCCTAGGTTATTTTAAAAATGTAAAATAGTGATTCACCCATTGTGGGGTTAGGTTCTGTTGGGTTAGGTGGGCACATATTACGAAATTAGTCGGACGTTAATGCCCCTAGTATATTCGTGTTATACGTGATGAGTAGAGTGGAAATACATCATAATTTTGAATTTTTTTTGTGTTTTTCAGAAAAACCCCTAAACTTAATAATTACCGATGAGGCAATAGCAAACTGCAGATAGGTTGGTGTGGCAGTATGGGAGAGGAGACAAGAAGGGGGCAGAAATCTTCCTGAGGGGCAGGTTTGAAAAGTGGTCTATGGAGGAAAGTGTGGAAGGATTATGGGAAGAATTTAGAAGAATAATAGAGACTATGTTGGATGAATTTTTGTCAAAGAAAATATTTTGGTCGGGGGGGAATCCACCGTATTTCAGACGGGAGATTCAAAAAAATGAAGAGGAAGTGTATAAAATTACATGCCAAGTGGAGAAATGAAGGAATGACAAGAGCTAAGGAAATGATGAAACAAATGGGAAGGGAGNATTGTGTTTTTCAGAAAAGCCCCTAAACTAGAAAATTACCGCTTGAAAGAATGATCAAACAGGCGAAGAATATATTTTTAGGGAAGATGGTGGAAGAAGGAAAAGAAAAGGAATGGGGGAAATTGTTTAGGTATGTTAAGGGGGTAAGGGGAGGAGAGGAAGGGATCCCTCTGCTGAAAGGTAGGGATGGCAGGACTGCAACAAATGACCAAGAAAAATCGGAGATGCTGCAAGGCCAGTTCTTGTCAGTGTTTGAGGCAAAGGAGGATTAGAATAGGGAGGCTAATATGGATTGAGGGTTGTTTAGTAAGTTTAAGATGGAGTGGGAGATAGCAATGGTAATCAGGGTGTTTGAAGAACAGTAAGGCAGTGGGACCAGACGGGATAGAGAACGCAGCACTTAAGTTTGGTGGGAGAGTGTTAGTGAAATCTTTGGAGGTGGTGTTTAGCAAGTTCAGGGTAAGTTGCCACAAGGTTGGAAGGATGTGTTGGTGGCCACAATACACAAGCAGGGGGGTGGGGGGTTAGGTGGAAGTCTGGCGGCTACAGACCAGTGAGTCTCACATCTAGCACAGGAAAGGTAATGGAGAGGCTGGTGGTTCACTATGTTGTGAACGTTATGAACAAGAGGAATTGGTTGGAGGAGTCGCAACATGGTTTCAGAAAAGGATCCTAATGTGAGATCCAGCTGGCTGGGCTGTTAGAGGATCTGGTGCAGGCAGTTGATGAGGGGAAGCAGGTGGATACCTACTTCATAGACTTCGAGAAGGCATTTGATAAAGTGCCCCATGGGACTTTGATTAAGAAAGTGGATGAGCTGATACCAGACAAGTGGGTAGTGGAATGGATTGGGGACTTCCTCAGAGAGCGAAGACAGATGGCGAAAGTGGGGGAGGCAATATCGGAATGAAGGAGAGGTTACATCAGGGGTGCCATAGGGAAGCGTGCTGGACCCTTCGTTGTTTACCATAATTGTAAATGACATGGGTTTGGTGATTAGGGGAAAAATAAGATTGATTGCAGATAATTGTGTATTGTATGCAGTGGTGAGAGGGGGTGAAAACTTGCAGGCAGACATTGACAAGATATGGTTGTGGACCATGGAGAATAAAGTGAAGATAAATGTAAGAAAAACTAAGGNGTGTCACTTTCTTGTGGACCCCTGAAGAACCTTATAAGAGGGTTCCACTGTAGTGAGATTTACAAGGAAGAAGGAGATAAGCAGAGACATGTACAGATGGGAGGAGCAAGAGATAGAAGAAGCAGCAGAATATAAGTATCTAGGGATTGTATTGCAGGGAGACCTCAGATGAAAAAAACAGGTAGAGAGGGTGGTTGCAAAGGGAAGAAGGGCTTTGTGTATGTTGGGAAGGGTGCTGAAGGGAGTCTGCAGTGAGGTGAAGAAGGCATATGTTAGAATATGCGGCAACAGTATGGGACCCGTAGGTGAAGGTGCGAGAGCTAGAGAAGATACACAGAAGGGCAGCAAAATGGGTGAAGGGTAGGTGGAGAAGACAGGGGCAGGATGCTGAGGATGAAGGGAACTATAGGCTATCAGTGATTATGAAATAAATGGGGTGGAGCTCTTTGAAGGACGGGAGGAAAGTTGAAAGGTTGTTCAGGATGTACAGAGTGGTGAATGGAGCGAGAGGGTGGGGAAGGTTACGCTGCCAGCTAAGTAAGGGGGTGTTTAGAGGGATAGAAAACAACAGTGAGAAGTTTCAGAGGAGAACGGAGCAGGGTAGGCATTCTATGCTTGTGAGGTCTGTGAGGGAGTGGAATGTGTTGCAGGAGGAATTGGTATTATTATCATCTTCATCATAATCTTGAGTGAGCATGTATACGAGACATCTGTATGTGTAGTCCATTCCAGTTACTTCTAATTTTTCTGAAGCCCTGCAAAAGTTCTACTTTCAGGATATTCCTCCTCATGCCAACAAAGGTTGACTGAGTAGAATATTACACTAGAGGGACAACGCACTGCACTCGTGAAATAATATTTTGCATAAGAATTATTTCTTATTTGACATTACCAACTTGTTTTTGTTCACAATAATCATAAATGAAATATTATTATTATAGATAAGATATAAATAAAATTTTAATTTTACCAAAAATAAGGTATTTTTATGTTAATAGAAGTATAAAACGCTTGTGATACATGGCATATTTAGGAAATAACCAAACACATCATATATGGGGTGATTTTTCANTAGAAGTATAAAACGCTTGTGATACATGGCATATTTAGGAAATAACCAAACACATCATATATGGGGTGATTTTTCAAAGGTTCTATTCAAAAAGTGTGAAGAAACTGCGAATATACTATAAAATATTACAACAAAGTGACAGTTCACCCCATTCCTGCATACTTTGTGTAATAATATTTTGCATAAGTACTATNGAAGGTTCTATTCAAAAAGTGTGAAGAAACTGCGAATATAAAATATTACAACAAAGTGACAGTTCACCCCATTCCTGCATACTTTGTGTAATAATATTTTGCATAAGTACTATTTATTACTAGGCATTACCAACACACCTCTTTTCTCACTGTTTTTGCACATATTAATTATAAATGGAATATTATAATGTATTAATTTTAATAAAAATATTTAAAAAATCAATTAAACCAATAAGTAAGGTTTTTTATGTTATCGCAAGTATAAAATGATTAGGAAGCGTAATATATAACTAGGAAACAACCAAACAGGTTATATAAGGTGTAATTTTTCAAAGGTTTGATTAAAAAAGTGTGAAGAAACCGTGAATAGACTATAGTTGCACCCACACAGCACAGATGCTTGGATGTTAAACATACAGTCGAGTCTCCATTATCTGTCAGTCTCGGGACTGTCTCAGTGATGGTCGAGAGAATAGATGAATAATAGAAATGCCCCCCCCCCCCTTTCCAAAGACATAGCAGATACTAGCGATAATAATGTATACAATTTTTAGCACTATATTTTAAACAGGTAGCAATCAATAGAAGTATGTACAGCACAGTATGTATTTGATATTAAATATTGTAGACTTCTGTTTATTATGTTGATAAAACAACAAAATTGAATACAGTACTAGTATGTATATGTTCAGTAGTATAATCCTACCTAAAAAAGTCTGTCATTTTCCTTTGTTGTAATACTCCATGGGCTTTTGTTGCTGCCGTGTTGCGTATCTTACGTAGGAGTAATATCTGTGTAGCATCTGCCTCTTCTTGTTGCTCGTACCATTCAATGCACTTGGAAAACATGTTTTCAGCATCACTGTGGCTAATTATTTTGGGGCAATCCTTGAGTGTATCATTCTCTTCTTCTTCACTTAAACATTCTACCTCCTGTGTTGTACTTAATACAAGTTCCTCACCAACTTTTGATTTTATCTGCATCTTTCTTAATATCATTGACTGTCGTCCGCCCGATTCCATATAGTGGAGCGATACTCGTCGCACTTTCTCCTTTACGATGTCGTTTTATAATTTCAAGTTTTTGAGAANTTACGCAGTTGTTTTATAATTTAAAGTTTTTGAGAAAGTCCCAATACAACAAGTTTCCGTTTCTCAGACATTTTTTAACACACTACACTTTGACAACAAACTGAGGACAGTGACTTGCTGACTAAGTGACTACCGCTACTGAACTGACTGTAAGAATGGGAGGGCGGAGGAGTGTCTAGTAATTCCGGTAGGGTAGTGAGGAAGCCGGAACGATTCTACGAAGTACATATGTAGGTTGTACATAAACAACAAATGTGAGTCATTCGCATTACGCACTGCACAGAATGTATTTTTACTGGGTATTCATTGACAAAAGTATGTATTACAGTACAGTATATGTATTGTTCAACTCAATAATGTGCTTAATTTTATGTAATATGAAGCCAGAAAAAAATTATTTCATTTTTTATTTATTAAGTTTGTTTTTGTATCCAATTTTATTATTTTACTTGTTGTGTCAGTTTACTGACGGTTAACAGAAACTCATGGTTAAAAGGATGATGGTTAACCGAGACTCCACTGTACATGAATCTCTAGCATTTGCTATATTGATGTACAGTACATGCATATAAAAATAGCACACTAATGGTTTATATGAAGTTAACCCACCTTTTCAGTGCTGTACTGTGTGCGCCGTCCCCTGTCGCGCACAGGTACTACACAAATAAACCTGGAACAATTTATTTTAAAAGGAACTTGATGTGTTTTAATACAGTAGTTCATTGTTATTTATTATTTGAATACTCATGTGGAAAATTTCAAATGTAAATGGTTTGTGATGAGGCAAAAAATTGCTAATAAATGAAACAAACACTAAAGGCCAGATTACAGTTGATTTAGCACAAAATATAGAACACAGACAGAAGTTACAATACACAAAATAGCATGACACTCAGAACTACGTACAGCACACACACAGAGAAATAGCCCAGGCATGATGCACAGAAAGTTGTCTAAAGGCCAAACTACAATCAAAATAGCACATGCACAGAATCAATTGATGTTTACACAGAACAGACATGCAAATTAAAGGAAGTAATGCTTGATAAATTGCTTGTGTATGTGTTGGTAACATTGGAATGAAAAAACACAGTTGACTGCTCAGTTTAATTTGCTGCTCATGTTGTAATTTGTAGAAATATAATATTTTACACAATTCATCTTAACATACATTTTTCACACAATAACAATCTCAATCAATATAAACATTATTTATATGGTACCAAACTTCCCAAGTACCAGTCACATTCACTACTTTTTCAGCCACGTTCGTCGTCACATGAATTCCGCAGTATCGACGTTCTCATTGCCCATGCATGGCATATGCTCACAGGAATTGTAGAGTAATTTCTGTGGGCCTCCCCTGTGCTATTTTTCTGTGCATGTGCTGTGTGCGATTGTGGCGAGTGTCATGCTATCACATGTATTCTACTTTCATTTAAGTAAAACCAAGAATTTTTTTCATTTAAGTTGACTAAAATATTTTATAAGAGAGGCATATAACTTATGACTTGGTTGCAAAATGGTGTAATGCAGGAGTGGTGACAATTGCAGGCAAGTAGTGGTGTGAAGTCACAACTTTACCCCCAAAAGAAAAGTAAAAATTAAAAATTGTATATCTGGGGTTCAAAGACCCTGGTGAATCATTGCCACATAGGTTTTTTTTGCATCGAGTGTACAGTCAATCAAACAAAACTCTGAAAAATCATGGTAGAATTAAGTCACAAAGGCAGCATGTCTAAACTTAAGGTTAACAGAATTGTCAAAGGGACAACATGCCAAACACTCCAGCATTACCAAATGTTGTTATATTACGTGGAGCAAGTTTGGATGGTGAAAATTAAACATTTATATTGATGGCACCTAACATAACCTTACATGATCTGCCACCTTCGGGTTATGTTCAAAGCTGGAGAGCATCCCAAGCAACACCTTGGAAATAAATGTTGCATCTGCATGTGGAAACTGAGAAGTGGACGAGGCAAACACAGCGCAGCCAACGCTCAAGGCAGCAGAATGCACATGTACATTTGCAGTAAGGAGAACACAAGACAGAGGTGCCAACTGCCATGTCAGGCATATGAGAGCATAAGATGGCGAGCAACTTATGCTGCCCAGAACTAGCAGTTTTCACTGTCACAACAGGTACAATATATTCCAACAAGAACACACACACAGAATGATGATGATCAATGTGTACCCCCAACCCAAATATCTGTTGTCCTCAAGGTTGGGCTAGATTAAAATAATTCATTAAAAACAAAAAGGAAATTGCCGGGGGGTGGGGGCGAGAAATGTGTAACATTGATAATTCTGCATGATTTTCTCCTTGAATCCCACTGGGCAGCTGATGGTGCCAATCCATTGCAGCTTAAATGTCACTCTTACAAATTCCTTACTTTGAAACTCTTCAAGAAAGAAAGAAATGAACATAATTTAAAAAAAGGATAAAAACAAAAGTTAAGATTTATAGCAGAGAATTGTCGTACATTACTGACTTTATATTGCAGGATTTATAGTAAGATATTGTTATATTTCAGTGGCGCCTCCCTACATTAGTAAAGGATACCGGAATGAGAAAAAATGGGCACCCAAACTGTTTTTGTTCACAGAGATGCGTTGATATATTGTATACAATCTATTACTAATTGTTGTTGTGTATTTCTAATAGTCGCATACATCTTTATTTCTGGGTTATAGACTTTTCCTCAGCATGTAATTTAGGTTTTTATTGCTTCAAAAAAACATTTTTAAGAGAAGCAAAAATATCTTAAGAGAGGTGCCTAAAAGCTGCCCACTCTTAAGTTGATGTTTCGCTACTGTTATAGATATTGCATATCTCTTTGCTGTGATCTCAGTTTTTTTTATATGCATTAGTTTATTGCTTTCACTCAGCACTTATTCTACAACAGATTTTACATGAATTTAAATTTAATACATGTGTTGTATTTCAAAATGTGTTGATGAAAATTTATTCAGTTTCGATAGTTTGTCTGGCAGTTGTAGTCTTTTGAAATTACTCAAAAGATTGAAATCAGTTGTGGATGTTAAGTATGTTGAACTAAGAAAGGAGTTTTAATGAATGCGTTTGAAAACTTGTTTCAGTCATATGGAGAGGAAGGTTCAGAAAATTGTCAAGAAGTGCTTCAAGAATGTCTAGAAAAATTCAACACCGCAGATTATATCATGGAGCCTGGAATTTTCACACAGTTGAAGAGGTATGTCAGTCTCTGACTTTTAACAGTTTGCAGTATAAATAAAAAATAATTTTTTAAAGGTTTAATGTCTGTAGTTTGTGTATCTAAATTAATGCATTTCATTAAAATTTAAATCTTAAATTTTGAAGTTTTTAATACATTATAACTTGAAATTAATTATGACATTTTCATTAGTACACTGTTTCTCAATATTTAGAAACAGTGTATATATATAACAACTCAATTCAGTCAAACTTTTACAACCCTTAGGCAACATAATTTTANGGAAACAGTATATATATGACAACTCAATTCAGTCAAACTTTTACAAACCTTAGGCAACATAATTTTATAAAATTTGTAATGTATACAGAGTTATATTTCTTTTAGACGTGCCAGTGTTTGAACTGTTTTGTTATCCATAATTCGTGGTAGAATGTCTTAAATGCTTACCTCAGTTTCTACGCTGTACAACGTTTGTGCTCATTGTTATCTGCAGTGTATTTTCAATCATTTCTAGCTTTGCAGGTGTGGATTCTGTAATTAGTGTGGTAGAGCTTCTGGCTATATTTTGTGTCCATTTTATTTTGTTAAATTAAAATTTTTTTCCCCAGTAAGTGGTGGTCATTTAGGTTTTCCAGTTTTTTCTGCTTGGTACATAAATGTTTCTGATGTTGTATTTTAGGTATTTCCAGGCTGGAGGCAGCCCAGAGCAAGTAATAGAATTACTTTCAAAAAATTACTGTGCAATGGCCCAGATGGCAAACTTGTTGGCAGAATGGCTGATTTTAGCTGGTAGGTTGGAATTTTCAATATGATCGCCCATTTTAGACCTACTTGTGTAAAGAATGCATATCAGTTTATTGTAATTTTATTTAATTTACAATATGGGTGTCGTCGTTGGAATCCGGGTGTGCAACTTGGTATACCTTTTAAAAGCTTCATAGTGATTTTAAAAATGCTAGAAGAAAAGAAAATTTACTATACAATACACAAAATTAGACATCTTAACAAGTATTTTATGAATAATAAAAATTGTGTGTGCCTACTTGCTTTTTTGAAGGAACACACAGAATGAAACACAATTTTAGAACACGTGTACAATAGACATTTTTGCACAAAGTGTTTAACACTGTGCAAAAATTATGGATACAATTAAATTGAAATAATATGAATAAAACCAGTTATTGTCATTATTTGCCGCCATATCTGTATTTACTGAGATGGATTTTGGTTAACATGTATGTTCCACGCAAAAGTATTTCTAGAGATTGACCCTAGTGTGGTTCAAATTGTTGGTCTTATCTGTAGGGAAAGGATTTTATTGTTTTATTTATAACTCTATTTTGTTTTCAAAATTTAAGATTTTGGTGTTATTGTTTCTTTTTGTAAATGCTATTGTTAAAAGGATTATGCAGAACTGGGCATTATACCAAAACGTATTTATTTTATCACACTCCACATACTTTTTTCTTACATTGAATAATCATCTAATTTTACCATGGTATTAACCTAACATGTATTACCTACGTAGAAATTTTATTGCCTCTAAAAGCCCTCCTCAATAAAATTATTTTACTTCTTTATGTGAAAGGTACAAGATCGAACAATTCACTCAAAAGCTGAAAAATGCTGTACATGTTTTTAAAAATTTCTTTTGAGACCTAAAACTGATCTTTTCATGAATGAAATGATGGTGAATATCACTATGTTTGAAACATTTATTGTTTTCTGGGTTCTTTGAAACTCATTGCAGCTTGATATTGTCTTGATATATCACCACAGGTTCCTTTTCTTTTGAAACATCCAGATCTTGTAGAACAGCTTGTATCCAGTATGCTTCAGCTGCTGCACAACTAAGCACCATGCACTGAGCTGCAATTGACAACAAGGTTACAGTTGGCTGTTTCTTGGAAGTCCAGGTAGTGTGCTTCCTAGAAGTTGAGAAACAAGTACCAAGTGGACCTTCTTTCTTCCAAGTCTCCTCCGCAGTCGGCATCCACATATCCATACAGTTGTTTGGCATCTGTAGATGAGCCTCATATCCAGTGTCTTTTTAATGTATCTCAACACATGTTTAAGAGCAGTCTACAACTCTACTTGCTTGGCTTTGATATATACTTAAAATACTAAGGGGTACACTGAGATCTGATCTTGTACCAAAAGTCACATACAACAGATTTCCTATCAGGTGTCGATAACACCAACAATGTACTCATATCAACATGAGACCAGAAAAAGCATGTGCAAAATGGCATGGGTTGGAAATGTTTCACTAATCTACAGTTACCGCATGCTTTGTCATTATTGCTCAACATGTTTTTAAACCATTTCTGAATAGCAGAAAAAAAAACACTTTATATTACATTAAAAACCTCATTTAGACCATAAATACTTTAAGTACAGTAGAATCTGCCTATACCGTCCCCATTTATAGTGACAAGTGACAGTCTTTCTATAGCAATTTGGTTTTGAGAAACCATGAAAAAAATATATATATTTGTTGCTCTTACTTTGGTTGTTTCACATTGCATTTCTCTTGGTGAGCTCTGTACTGGATGTAGTGTATATCTAAAAACAGAGACCATTCCCCTTTGCTGTCAGCGTTAGCCAATACCTATTTACTCTGCCCACCCTCTACCTCTCAGGTGGCCGAATGTTTCTGCGCAGTATACTAATACTGTCACGTGTTTGTCCTATCATTGTGCTCGTGCTCATTTGCCTTCTCACTTTGCTTGTGTTATTACGACCTGGATTTATTTTTGTTTTTGATTACTTTTTGCTGACTATTTATTACAATTAGTTTTTTTTTTTTTTTTTTTTTTTNGTAACGTTTTGGCTTGCTTTTGTGAATAATTGTTGATAACCCATGCTTTTTATACGAACTTGCAATTTCATTAAGATGAGTGGAAAGAGAACCAGCTTGTCACGCTATGTGTAGACTGTTCACTGTAAAGTGAGTATGTACAACTGAACGTGCAAGCAGTCTGTGGGTGTGTTTGTAGGCACCCACAAGCAGTAGGTACTGATTGTGCATGCAGTCAGCTAAGTGAGGGGAGACAAGCAGTCCGTGGTAGGCGCCTTGCAAAGTCATTGATTGCATATGCAGTCAGCTGGTAGAGTGGAGGGGCAGCCGGCCACTCCGGCCGGCGCCCTGTGCTCATGCATTATTTAGCGACAAATAGGTTTAATATATGCACTTTCAGGACATCACTTTATTGAAAAGATGTGTGTGTATTGAAATAATTAAATTTTTCAATAAACAAATCTTCTGATTTTCCTACAAGAAGCCACTGAAAATGGATTGTATGTTTGGTTGCCTTTCTATAGCATTTATCACAAAGGAAGGTCAGATACATGTGTTAGAGGTATAATTTTATTTTAGGGTTTCAATTAAATTAATATTCCATGCAAAAACATGTTGATTTTATGCCAGAGACTATTGGACATAGACTTACTATGCTTGGTAAAATCTTGTGTCGCTTGATATTTTTGACATTTTGAGAGACAAGGAAGGCTAAGCATATATTTCTGGTATAATTTTTTTCAAAGTTGTTTGCCTATTAAAATAAATTTATATTAAATTTTTAAATGTGTCATTTTTATGGGAGATTATTAAAAACTGACTCCATGCAATAAATTGTAAATTTTGATGTGTGGGTGTTGAGGATGGGTCAAAATTAGTCCAAAATTTCCCAAAACATTTGTACAATTAGGCATTGAAGACTGGCGACTTCTCATTTTGTCAAACCTTTGTATTTTCAATGTCCTTGGAACAATCCAATAAAAAATCAATGATCTCGTCTATGTAAACATAAAAGCACGCAAGGCACATAGCAAGTGGAACAGGTCACTAACTGTGCAATAATCAAGTGAGGTCGCAAAATTGTCATCTTATAATTTTCTATATATTAAAAGTGAAATTATTTTTAATACTACTTTGCGGTGATAAACTGAGCAAAAGTATTTGTCCTGTATCAATTTGGGGAATGATGGCACCAGGGGACCCATTTTTTTCTATGTAAACATATCTCCTTGCGCGGATACCACCACCGGCCTGAACTGTACCCTGCTGTCTTGAGGGATACATTGCATCATGTGCTTTGCAACACGCTCGCTCGTACCCTGCCATTGGCATGTGTGTACCACTATTTACCTTGACTAATTTGTCCAGACAACCTTCCTCCATGTGTTAAGGGTCCAATGGCAGTGTTACTGTCGTGCCCTCATTAATCGTTAANATTTGTCCAGACAACCTTCCTCCATGTGTTAAGGGTCCAATGGCAGTGTTACTGTCGTGCCCTCATTAATCGTTAAGCCTTGTGACGTGCAGTGAGCAGAGGTACACTAGTGGGGCAGCGGCTTCTGCACCCCGTAGCAACGGAATGGTCATGGATGGCGTGGTTACTCACAGGTTGTTGTAGTCCAGAATTGGATTGGCAAGTGATCTGCTGCACTGTGGTCTGTCTATCCACTGTCACCATCAAGCTAGCCGATTGTGACCCCTGTCATTGAGATGTTGTACGCCACAGCAGTTTTCGCTGGTGGCTGGAACTCACAGTACACCACATGACTTCAGATATGGCGTGTCTGGCCCCAACGATCTGGCCATGATCAAGTGCTCTGAGATCTTGTTTCTTTCCCATTATGTGCTCGACTATTGCTCAGACAGTCAATATAAGGTCTGACAACATCCCGNTCTGAGATCTTGTTTCTTTCCCATTATGTGCTCGACTATTGCTCAGACAGTCAATATAAGGTCTGACAACATCCCGGTCTTGCATGTCTGGGCACTATTCCATGACCACAGTGTCATTTTGCCAACACAGCAAATTCATCTGCTCATAAGTGTACATTTGCATGCAGAAATGTTTGGTACCTGACTGCCAGGGCAAAATATTAACATTCTTTAAGTGAGCCCATTCATTGCATGTTGACTTTGAGAAATAAGTAAAATTATTATTGTATGGGCTTGTAGATATGTTTCAGGTGGAGGTTTAATTCCAGTTACTTCCATTATTATTTTTACTAATTATAATTTTTTTTTACTTTGTTGATAAAATGGTACAGATACTTTTCATGTGTAGGGAAATATTGAAACCTTCATGTCAAGCATAAATATAGGATAAAAAAGTATATTGTGTGTTTATCTACAAGCGTGACTACGACTGCCAAAACAGACTGATTCTAGTTCATGACAGCTTCTTAAATGACTCATTTGTTGGTATTTCTGTTTGATATCTCTGATTAAGCATTTTCATGTTGAACAAGTTTATGCCGACATGTTTATTTTTATACTTGTGACTTGCTCATGTTTTAAGGTGGAAATGCATTCTATTGAAAAAAAATTACAAGAAAGCAGACATGACGGTTATTGGAATTAATTGAGTGTCATAGACTTATTTATAAGTGCTTATTTACTTGCGTGCTCCACACATAGCACACTTATCTAAACTAAACAGCATTACAGACTTAATGTCCGTTAATAAATATGCTTCTTCATTCTTCGTAAGCACATGCTGCTGTATAATACCATTATTTTTCTAATTTTCCAATCCTCTTACACTAAAATGATAGATCCACATTCACATTTTTGTCAACATTCCATAATTATTATTGGCTGAAAAAAGTTTGCAAAATATTATCTCACCAAGCTGGCAGTCAGCAAAATAATTCAAAATAAAATTGTTTCCTTTTGAAACTGCTTTCACTCTTGAGTCACAGGATAAAACCACTGCACAATTTAAAGCAAACTCGCAGTGAAATTAAGTGGACACATGCTATTAATTGGGGGAGTGGATGGATGCCCAAGTTGATGGTTGGTATTGTCCAAGTTAGGGAGTACCTGTTCAGTAGTGACTTAAATAGGCGCTCAGTTAGTTGCACTTGTGAGCCACCTAATGCTCTGTGGGAAATAGTTTGTGGTGAGATCTCTTTAGTCTGCTTGAGAAGAGCATAGCGTGGTACCTTCAGGCTCTTTAGTTTTTTGAGACAAGCAAATTGTAGTAGCTGTGTCTCTGTCATCTCTGAAGAAGAGCTGATTTGGATTGCCACTTGCCGAGGTAACTAGGGCATGTATTGCAGGCAGCATCTATTCAGATGCATTCACAATTAGTACCTGGAGTTGGATGACATCTTTGTGGAAAGTTAGATGAGGTAATTGACGCAAAGAACAAACAAGGAGAGGAGAGAAGGGAAATGCAGCTGACTTGGGCAAGTCAAATGGAAACCTTAAAAAATTGAAACACTCTTCCAGTGTCCAGGAAGATGGTACTGGTTAAAGGAGCGTAGTGTGATGCATAACTGACAAATAGCAGAACAGAGCTGGTACGCTACATGAGGGCACAGCAATAGTGTCATTATGGCAACTTCACTGTCAACTTGTACCAAAGAGAAGCTCAAGTTTTTTTTTTATTTTTTTATTTTTTTTATTTTTTATATATATATATATATAGTAGTAAAGGGATTAAACCCACCAAAATTCATCACAGAATGAGTTTGGCATGGTAGTGGATGTTTGAGGTCCAACGAAGTGGTGCATCTGGTGGTGCACGAGTGGCTTCACACGATACGAAAAGAATTTTTTTCTCGAGGTGCCCATGCATTGCATGAGCAGTGGCACAATTGTATTGCATGGCAGGGCATCTGTGTGGTAGGATAATGTAATTTTACATCTTCACTGTTCAGTAAATTGTTTGTTAAAAATATTTAAGGTTTTTCAGTTTTCTCTTTTTACTTTCCAATTGTATAACATCTTTAACTGAGCACCATTGGCTTTCATCACGACATCTTGTTTCAGTAATGCCTCACGGGTTGTTTGACATGAAGCTGTACCTTCAGATGCATCTTATAGCAAACCACAGTGTCTCAGGGTAATTGTAAACATGGGAATGTTTCGGTTGTCCAGTCTCACCCCATGAGACAGTAGCAACATTTACACAGGTGCAGAAGTCCCCTTCTACAAAACCTGCTAATATGAAAGAGCCTTGCAGTTGTTAGGATCTTCCCTTCGATCACAGAAAGATAAACTGACACCAGGTGTTTTATCGGCAGTCTTGTGGCTCTACAGTTTGTAAGCCAAGCAGATTATTTGACTATGTGAAGTTATGATGTGCAGACATTCAGTCTAACTGAACTGTTGTTCGGAGAGTCTTACTTTCAAAATAATTGGCACACAACTGAACTAGGTGTTTTGAGCAAACACAAGGAGCAGGTGCTTACTGTGAAATGCTGCTAATAAGGTCTGAGTAGATCAATTATTGCAAATAAAAATGGATACAGAAGATACTGATCGGGTCAATGCAGGTTGCTCCAGTTGATAGAGCAAACTGCCTACAAGTGAGTCAAATGTTGGACTTACATGTCTCCCCTCCCCTTTTTGAAAATCTGAGATCACTAAGTGACTGACCTATAAATGTAGAAGTTTGTTTTAATTTAAGACGGCTACTAAAAGTATGTATATTAGTACTGTGTTATTTCAGTTGTTTTCATCAAACTTCTTTCTTTAACTTAAACATGTGTCCATTTTTTGTGTGGCATTTTATCATTACAGAGGTATTTTTAAAGTGGTTTTTTGTGGACTGTCCTTTTTAGTTTTTCACAAGTGTCTTGTTATTCTATTTACTGTGCATCCCTCACTGCTATTTTGATTTCAATTCACAAATTATACAAGTTTTTCTCTCGCTCTCTTTTAACAGGAGCAAGTGTACAAGATGTGCAGGCAATGGTTGAAAACCACTTGAAAGAGATGATTTTAAAGACCTTTGACCCAAAGAAGGCTGATACTGTACTTTTCACTGATGAAGGAGAGGTTTGTGTTTGTTGTTTTAATGTACCAATTACAGTATAATTAAGTTTTTTGAAAAAAAATTTAAAATTCTTTTTTATGGCAAAATTAGTTTATTTCTATTGTAAACTGGGAGATTTTTGAAATTTAAGTCTGAGTAGTGTGTAGTACAAAACATTTGACTTTCTGCTTGGTACAATTGTTTTTGCGTGCCAGCCATACATTTAAAAATTACAAACTGCAGTTTAACCTCTCTAAAAATCATGATTAGTGACATAATTTCTTANTGCCAGCCATACATTTAAAAATTACAAACTGCAGTTTAACCTCTCTAAAAATCATGATTAGTGACATAATTTCTTATTAATAGACTCTTTTCAAATATAAATGTAAGGTGGTATATTAGATGCTTTGTTTTACTGGTGTTTGTAAATAATGGTGGTTTTTAATTTCTCTTTATTATTTTAGTATTGTAGCTTCTAATATGGCAGCAGCGCAGAGAACATGCTCTTTGGCTAAATTATTTGTGTTGCAGTAACCAACTATGAGGATTTTGTTATGAATGTTTATTGTTTGTGGAAGAAGTGGGTAAAGATATGGTCAACTTTAATGATTCAAATTCGAAGAATTAGACTATAATATATATTCCCTTTGTTTTAAACTTTCCTCAATTTTGTTACTGTATACGTTTTGCTGGTCTCATGGGAAAGTGTAAAAGCAAAAGTTTGGATTTATCCAGGCATTTCACAGCATCATTACCAATGTATGGGTTGAGTACAGTATGTTCATTGAATTAATACTAGATTAACGACAATAACAAGTGGTAAGTTAATCAATACAAAGAAAAATGTATAATAATGCTCCTAATTGGTAACAGAGTTAGCAAAATTCAAGAAATGCAAAATGTGAGTTTTGCTAAATCTTAACATTTTTGCCAACACTATAATGAAAAATGTCATGTTGCAGACCCCAGCATGGCTGACAGAAATTGTTGAACACCCAACGTGGCGATCCCTTGTCTATCGTTTGGCTGAAGAGTATCCAGATTGTTTGACACTCAACTTTACAATAAAGGTCAGTTGTTTATTGAAGTCGTAGAATTCTTATTACAAGACTAGATCAAATGTGATTGTTAAGTTACAGAAGTTTTGCTGCATTTGAATTTTCCTCAAATGGCCAGAAAAAATTATTTTCTGATATTATGATCACATTTCAGTTGATTTCAGATGCAGGTTATCAGGGTGAAATAACAAGTATTTCAACGGCAGCACAGCAGATTGAAGTGTTCTCGAGAGTGCTGAAGACTACAATATCAGGATTCCTGCAGAGCAGTGATGAGTGGCAGAATGGCATTCAAGAATGTGCTGTGAGTTTCTTGTATGTTTTACATTGGTGTTTGCGACCTTTGATGTAGGTCGTAATGAATTAACGGCATTAACTGAGCCTGTTATGTATAGTTGCTAAGCTGCAGCACTTTTCTGGCCACTTGTTACATTGTCTGTTGCTAAGTAAGATGAGAAAGTGGCATAGAGATGGGGAGAAATAAGGGATGCTTTGCGTGAACCCCTAAACCCCGTTTGGGTTGTGTGTTTGATAAACCATTTCTAAACATATTATAACAAATGTTTGTAATAAGGTGGAAATGTTTCTGTGAAGTGTGTTAATGAAAAACCAATTCTTCACTTCTGTCAGTTTGAGAAATAATGTTTTGCATATCCCACAATTTACATTTATTCATTGTAGGACCAGGTTTATTCTTCAGTTTCATGGTGCCTTAATTGGAACTGGAAACAATTAGAATCTTAGTTTTTGTTGGTTCCTGTTGAATAATCGTGTATGATATAAAATGTAATATTTTGTTAGGTGTACAGTTTTACATATTTTCACAGGTTTAAACATTATTTTACTCAATAGTTAGTTTTTATTATGGTGTATAATAAATAAAATTAATTTGCCATATTTACAGGTTGCCATGTTGACTTTCACTAGTTTAACTGCTGCGAGATGTAAACAATACTATTGATAGTACCGGTTGTCGACTATCTGCATTGTTTTGCATTCACATAGTGTTCTAAAATAACTGATGCGAATGTACTGTCAATTGTGAACGGACTCTATGGGAAAACTTGATCGGGGATTGTTGAATGCAGTCAGCAATTAGCATTGTTTATATGGGAAGTTTGATGATACCAAAATTAATGAACTGGAAATATGGTAAAACGTAAATAACAGGTACAAATAATCAAGAATCCACTGTAGTTTTAATGATAAAATTTTATTGTTTCTACTGTTAATTGAACTGTGGTTCTTCTGCTCTGGTTCAACACTTAGATCAAGGTTGTCCACTGTCTACTCCTTAAAACCGTAGTATGATGTAATAAATGCTCTACTCCTAGGCATGAGTGAATACATGGCTTTCTCTAAGTGGTGTGTGCATGGGAAGTTCCTTTTCAACATGAATGTCCACACAACACACACACATGAGAGACCAATGACAAAAAATTAATAATTATGCCTGGAATGCCTAAGTTAAAAGTTTAAGGTAAAAATTACATTTTTTTTAAAGATTTTTATTTAATTTTTTTTACAGTCTAAGCAACATCATCTTATTAAGTTCCCTTATTAAAAATATTTGAAAATAAAAGTGCTTAAAAATTTTGTAAAAATATACAAACAATGAAAAAAATTAAAATTTTAAAATTATGGAGTATTTGGTTTAAGGCTGCAGAAGAAAATTTAATCATTTTTGAAGGAGGGACCAACAATAAACAGATTTCCTAAATAAAAATACATATTTCCAATTATTTCCATGATTTGCATTCTGATCCATTTCATTCTGCAAGAACTTTATTTCTGAAGATAAGGATTTGACAACATTAACTATCACATTTATCTGTGTAAAGGTGGCTTATGTATAAGAACTTTACACCACCAATCTTTATAGTTATCTGTGTACAAAAAAAATCTAATTAAACTGTAAAAATAACTGACAAATAATATTTATTCTACGAGTAATTTTTGTAAAATAGATAAAGCTAAAATTCTCTGTGTCCCTTGTTCATCCACAGCATCATACCAGTAAATTTAATCTTTGAAATTTAACGTCAATGGTTATTATTTCATGTTATTGTATTGTTATCATTAGACTGTATCCATTGCCGACCATGAGACCAAATAAAAATTGCGCACACACACAGAACTCAACAAGACAAAAAACGTAAAAACCTTTTACAGCACCAGACAGATAATTAGGAAAACTTGTTTCCTTGTCAATAGAAAACAAATATATATATATATATATATATATATATATATTGTTAAAATGACAAAGAGACAAATAACTTGTTATTACAAAACAGGACAGACAACCAAAGCAAACCAAAAGAAAAGACAACACAATGATGAAAACGAAAATATGACACAAGTGAACAAACAGTGCAAAAACAATATCAGTGGACACAGCTGAACAATATTAACTAAAAACACTTTCACGAAAATAGGACAAAAACCGCAATGAAACACAAGTCAGGAAAAAGTATTCCTTGTCAGATGATGAACCCAAATAATTTTACACTACAAACAACACAGGAACCACAAAAATATAGTTTTTGTGGCATGTTTAGGCCACAAGCAAGTACACTGGCTGCGCCATGATTTTGAGCCTCTAAAACTGGAAAAACAAAAATCTTGCGTATAGACTGCAGAAGATTTTTTTAAAGCCTGAGGTTTATTCACATACAGTAACAACTGACATTTGGAAACCACGAGCTGCTGTGAAGTGATCGTTGGCATCCTTGGCAACAGCACAGTTGTAGATGTGTGTCGCGCATGACCACAAAGGCGCGCGCGATCTTGCTAGGTTTTTTGCAGCTGTGGCTGCATCAAGCGTTTCAGTTCATTCACTTTCTCTCATGTCATGTACGCTTCCCAGATATACAAATGTGAGTGATAATGCAAAATTTAATTTGAAAGTTGTGGAATATACATGTGAACATGGAAAAAGTGCAGCTGGTTGACAATTTGGCATCAATGATAAAAATGTGCGGTGTTGGTGCAGAGAAAAAAAAAATAATTTGGAAAAATTGCCTAAAAAATTTTGCTTTACAAGGCAAGAAGTGTAATGGTTGCCACTTATCTGGGAATTTGAAAAATGTCGGGGAAATCAGGAAAATGTCAGAATTTTGAACAAGTTAGCTAAATGTCAGGGAATTCTGCGACATGCATGCTATATTTGGAAATTTTATCATCAATCATGCACTGCTACCAGAATTATATAAAATGGTTTTAATGTTTGTGGACAAAATGCTTCAGAATTTTTCTTTGCATTTTATGTAGGGAGCAATTTTGTAAGATCAGAGAAGTACTTTGGTGTAAAAGTGAGTTATAATTGAAAGGTATCAATTCTTACAGGAAAAAAAATATTTTTGTTTTGAAATCAGGGAAATGTCAACTAATTTTCCAATGGAAAAAAAGGGGCAACCCTGCGTAAATACCCAGAACTGAAAGAGGAGCTGTTTCAGCACGTGCTCGCTACTAGGAATAATGGGTTTTTTGTCACCAGGGAAATGCTTCTGTTTGAAGCCAGAAAAATTGCAATGAACAGAAGTATTTCCGTAACAGAAATTAAAGCAAAAATATATAAAAGGACAGGAATTCAAGTACTCACAGTGTAATATTGGTCGACAGTCGTACACACATACAAAGAAGGACAACACATTTTCCACGTGGTTGCGTGGTCGCGGTGTATCATCCTTCTTTGTTTTTATGCGCCTGTCGACAAGTACTACACTGTGAGTACTTGAATTCCTGTCCTTTTATTTTTTTTGGTTGCCTAGCAGCCTACTTGCAACCTTAACTAACAGAAATTAAAGTGAGTTATGGTTGACTGCAATGTTTCATGAAGTGGTGGGATTTAAGTATAAGGTGATGGAAGTCTACTGTTCAGAAACTGTCCGACTCAATTGCGCAATTGTTAGCAGCTGTTCAGTGTAATGATAGCACATATAACTAATTTACTTGTACTCTCAGGGCTATTCCCTGATGATGCGGGACCTTAGGTGTCATTATATTGTGGTCAGAAATGAATTTACATTTTATCCTATTTTTCCCCAAAATGATTTGTGTACACGCTGCATCCCATATTTTCACATGAAAAATTGGTATCAAATGTGTGGCCTATACACACCAAAATACAGTAACCAGAGAGAAAAATAGATAAACCAACAGAGAGGATACTGTATCTCAGTAAACTGTGATTATTCATAGAATCCAGTGTCTCAATTGAAGAAGGGGACAGATTCCAGACCCTGAAACATCATGAAGACTTCTAATTATTATGTTATATTAAATATTATATAATATAATAATATATTAATATCTAGCATTTTTCTTATTCTTTCCATTTTATAACCACTTTCTTTTTCCTCTTCACACAATAAATTGTTTGAACACAGCCTTTAGTACAAAGTATTTTTCTCAGAGTGATATGGTGCAGATGCATAATGGATTCTTCCTCCCAATACAGGTTCTTTTGACTTTTAAAAAGTAGTAGTGTAAATTTTTTTTAGTCCAGCATAAAGTTTTTTTCATTTGTTGAGTATATGGATTGAATTTTGTAATTAATTTTTAATCTCTTCCAAACTGAATAAATTCATTGTCTTTCCATTTTTCTAAATAAACCATAAATCTAGAGAAAGTAAATTTGGTTTTAAAATGACAAAAAAAAGTGTTTTGAAACATGATGAGTGGTGTTTTCTTTACAATATTTTCGTTCTACAAATTGCTTCAACCTTGATAACGTCTGAGAAAGGTTTTTAAGCATTCATACATAGATGTGTGTTACCTTTAAGGGATACTATAAAAACAAAAATTTTAACAGACAAGAAAGGAAATAATATGCAGACCCTTGCTGCTGTACATATGGAACATTTGTGAAAGTTTGAAAACATTATACAGCAATGTGAGAACTGTACAGGAAATGACAGTCACCATCTTTCCCTGAGAATATAGTAGAATATTTAGTTGTTTCTTGGCTGAGTCTTTCTTTTGTTTAATGTCGCGAGTTTGTCTCGGAGTACTTGCAGAATTAAAGGAAAAAAAATCCATGTTTCTAATTTACCCTGTGTATGTGGGGTAGGGCTGGATAATTTTTTTCCGTTGTAAAAAAATGAGTTGTCTTATTTCCAATCCTTAATTTTGAGATCGGTATTTGAGGTAGTTATCTTTTCTAGTAGCCCGGTTTTGGAGGCCATCAATTTTGAGTAGTCCATGTTTGTGGTCGTCTTATTATTGCATAATTCTACTTTTGTGGTAGTCTTTTTTAAGTAACCTACTTTTGTGTTTGTTGTACAGTAGGGTTTAAACCAGTAGTGTTGTATGGAAAATTGCTGAAATAATATATTTAATGTAAAATTACATTTACAGTATAAATTGAAAAATAAAAATTACATCTATTGCTACTTGCAAATTATTTTGGTTTTCACATGATAGAAAATTACCATAGTTAGACAAAAAAATTTCTTATTCAAAATTTTATTGTGAACAATTTTGAAACTTACACAGGCTGATGGTATGTACTGTGTGAAAGTGAAAATTAATTATGAGAATAAAAATGTGTTGTTATATAAAACAGAAATGTGCAGTTATACAGTACAGATTTTTTTTCCCCCAGAAAATGGTGTGCCATGGGCAGCACACGTATGTTTATAGTCAAGTACTACTGCATGTGTTGGCTCAGGAGACTAAGGGAGGCGCGAATATGAAGCGTCTATCTCAGGAAATCACCAGGTGTGCTCAGCAGAAGTGAGTGTCTGTTACCTCTACATCAGATGTAGCTAATATGTTAAAATTAATTTTGAGACAATTAACCCTGCATAAGTTTTCTTGGATAAAACAATTATTTTCACTGCTATGATAACTTGTTTTTCAGCTTGCGTTTGTTGGTTTTTGTTAAAAGTTATATAAGTTGCATGCAATCCAAAAATAGGTTTGCTTGCCAGGGGAATAGTTGCATTACCAGGACTGTGCTTAGGTTGTCATAGTTTTCTACTAGAAACCTAGCAACCAGCATGGCATACATGCTATCTCTCTCTCTCTCTCTCTTTCCTCTTCTTTCGGTTTCTCTCTCAGCTGCACACCTTTCTTCCTCCCCTTACATGCCTTCGAGAGGGGAAGCTGTCATCTAGCAAAAAAAAGTTACATCCTATCTCTTTCTCTCTCACTCCGACTTGCGCGTTTGCTTCCACCCCTTACACACTGGCAACTGCTGGTGTTCGTAGAAATTTTATCAAAATTATCCGTCACCCAAAGTAGTTGCGTGTGAACCTAACTTCACTATTATTTCAAAGCAAATGGTTTTGCCTGAAGATGTTTGCGCAGATGTTTTCTTTTGTGTTTCAAGGTCTTTTTCCTAGTAAAGTTGGTGTGTAAACGTATCTGGTGTAAAATCAACATGATTTTTTAACGAAAAATTGATTTAACTAAACAGGCAGCATCTTCCGAATGAAATTATATGCCCTTGTTTTGCCACCAAAAATAGTTTGAACATTAAGTGACTTGTATTACCAAACGTAAAGTTCATTTTTAGTTATTTATTGTAGGGATATCGGCGGATTTATATTAATTGATTTCAATTCACACACATATTCTGAATAAGTTGATATCCGGGAAGGGCATATTTGATACCTTTTGTCGTCAAATAATGCGTAAGCACAGAGCCCAAGTGCAGCGTAACTCACAACAGGTGTAAGTGTACGGGACTAACAGAGGATGTATTTTTAATTAATTAATTATTGAAGATCGCAATGGAATAAATTTTTATCATCTTATTTATTCTTCTCTGTCTCAAAATCACACTTTTAAAACTAATTTTATTAATTACTTCAACTACATACTTGCCTCGCAGCACAGTGTTGTCACGTAAGTGTATCGATCAAGGTATGTGGCTTGGATTGCGTAAGCCTCTGATATTCGGGGCTGCACTGCTGGTGGGGAGGGAATTAGTTGCTCAGCAACCAGCATGACGTTCTTACGCTCTCCCTCGGTGTGCCAACTGGTTTGTAAGGGGAGGAGTAGATTGTTTCACTCTTCTTGCCATTGAGCTTCCACTTCGCCTTCCCGTCTGCCGTGAACACACCGGCCGGTCAATAACCTCTACGCGATGTGCACACAGGACATTCAAAATTCTGTATCATATTATTTTCTTCTGCAGAGCGTTTTAAAGTTTGAGGATGGGTTGCATTCAGTATCGGATTACAATCATTTATATATGGTATTTTGTTTAAAAGAGTTGAGGTGAAATGTTTTTAAATGTATTATTTACAGTGGTACTAATACAGTAAAACTTTTTTAAAACACTTTCATTGTGTTTATTAGGTAAACTTCATACACAGATAATTTACAGCTCTCATTATACTCAACATGAAGTTTAATAAAGTTAGAAGTTGTATTTTATTGATGTACATGTCAAACCCTAATCTACTGAAATTCTGGATGTACGTAAATTTTTTTACAGCAAAATTAAAAGCAATTTTAACTTATATCTGTTTAGTGTGTCCAAAAAATTAATAGAGTAATACAACAAACCATTGTGTTATTAGTGTACATATGTATGTCTCAGAATCTGAAAGTAATAAAATGTTTTATGTACTTATGTGAAAAAAAAGGTTATGTTCTGGTGGCATTGGCATAATTTTAGCATGAATAGCTGCTAAACATATGTTCAGCAGGAGTGTACTTAACATAATATTTATTTCATTGTTATGGGACAGAGGTCTCACAAGTCAAATATTTCAAGTTTACCAGTTACCAATTGTGTGTATACCTATGCTCTTCCATGCATAGTAAAATTTGGTCAAAATAAATTGGAAATATTTGCTATGTGGCTAATGTTATATGTAAAGAGCTATATGCAGTGAAATTTCAGGTTAAAATATGTACTTCAGTTTAAAGTTCTTTATAATTCAGAGTACGTTTTTAAAATTACCAGCAGATGGAACATCATTAAATACTTGTTCGTCATAAACAATTTTTTATTGGTGTGCGGGAATGAAATTTTGCCATCTGGAAAGGAATTAATTTCCCTGCTGGAGTAGTTTTATTTCAGTAGTCCTAACATTTTATTTTCGGTGATTGTCATTGTTTGCATAGTGGATGAAGCCAAAAGTTTCAAAACACATATTTTCTTGGTTGAATTGGTAGAAGAGACTGCAAACGCTGAGATTTTGTGCGTGTGGTTGCAGTTCTATTTGCTAATGTAATGCAAACTGTTTGCACGTGTTTGCAATTTCTTGCTACAGCGGTTATGATTGATGTATCTTCAGATGAACCAAACAGATTGACCACAACCCTGGCACACTGCCCCACTTTTGTAGGCAGATTGTGGGAGAGTTCTGAGTGTGTCGGGAGAATCAATCCTTTGCCAATAAGATGGTAATCGTAGCTAAATGGCCAGCTATCTCATAACACATAGTTTCCTGGAGTCAGCTGTGCTCACTGAGCTCCCTCAGTGCCGAGGCGCTAGGCACGGAGGTTCTTGACCACTTATTTACCATTTATTATGGGCAGACCCCAAATTACAACAAGAATTTGAAAATTGTTTCTCTTATCCAGTACATGAAAAAGTAAATATAGTAATCAGGGTCTGTTTTTGAAACAATTGGATTCCCTTATTGTAGTTTGTTATACTACATATTAGGGATGGGTCGAATAACAAAAAATATCGGTTCCGGTTTTGGTACCGATTCTACAATTTAAATATTGGTTCCAGTATTTGGTTCTATTTTGAATACTGGCCTTTTGCTTGCAACTTTATTAAACCAATGCAGGTAAAATTCATTAAATGTTTTATTTAACCGTTATATGGAAGAATTGAACAATAACAAAGTGTGACGATAAGTTTTAATGTAACTATGTAACTATGTTACAAATAATTCTTTTTTTGACATTAATATGTGGTGATTGTGATATGTTTGGAAAATACTTTAATTAAATAACTCGTGGTGCTAAAAGCCAAAACATTGTGGCATGCTTAACAATAATGGTAACCTGAATGTCAACAAATGTGGTGGCCCAGATTCCTTTTATTATTATTTTTTTTTGCATCTTTTATGCAGTAACATGCTGGTTGTTTTTTTTTGCCATGCTGGAATGTGAAAACTTCTCCCCCCCCCCCCCCCCCCCCNAAGATGGCTTGGAGGAAAGTATCGAGATCGGCTAGCTGTGTTGCTTACAGTGCAGGGCTAAGAGATAAAGAGAGAGAGATGGGAGAGGAGTGTTGATGTAAGATGAGATAACAGACTGTTCCCCTACACTTCCTTCCAAACATCACGGAACAGTTTACGACTACCACTCCTTAATTGCATATAGCCACCCCAGAAATGTTTTCCTTTATTTTGGGAAAATGGGCGCGCTATACGAGTAAATACGGTAATTAATTTTTGTAACAACAGAGTTTTGCCATAAATGTGTAGAAACGAGAACCAAGTAGTTGTTAACCTAAAACCGGTTCCGAGTCAAATCTCAAGAACCGGTATAAATTGGAACCGAAGGACCGAACCGACCCATCCCTACACATATGTATTGCATTGAATTTGGTGCTCACTGTTCTGTAATTGTCTAGTGAGTTCTACTTGTTTTTCAGTCATCATGATGTGACACCAGTGACGATGGCACTGAATGGTGCTGCTCGCTACCCACAGGCCTGCCAGGCACTGTCGTCTATGCTGTCTCGAAATACACTCAACCCGGCCGATATCACTGTGCTCTACAGGAACTTCTCCAGCACAGAACCTCCACCTATCGATCTCATTCGCACTCCACAGTTCCTAGGTAAGTTTTTCATAATAAGCAACCATTTAGATTGCATGTAACCTCCAAAGTGTTGGGCAAGATTATCACTCAACCACATGCATGCAGGTTAGGGCTGAGCCGATACCAGTACCGATATATCGAAACCGGCTGATATCGTAATTATCGGAATTGTTTGCAATTCATGTTTAAATCGCTGATATTATAACCGATATTTAGCCCTAAGAATTTAAGATGATGCTGTTTTCATCTTGCCATAATTGGAGTGGATTAGCACACTATTTGGTTTTATTAAAGTAATAACCATTTTTTTATTGGCTTTTACTAAAGTACCTAACTGGCTGTGTTTATTTTTGAAGCAAAATTAGGCACGTTTTGCATGATTGTTTACAAAACATGTATACAATAAAACAATAGTAACCGCCATTTGCGTTTACTGAATTTTATCTTTGAAGGCAAGCTTGCCGCATGAACAAAACTTAACATTTAATCAGTCGAACACATATATAATATTAACAATAATTAATATTTACTATTACCTCCATAAATATTTTGTCTTAGTAGTTTCATGTCCAACCGCGAACACGGCGATGCATAAAAAAATTATGTATCTTTTAATGTTGGTAATACGCTGTACATCACTGCTGCCGCCGTTGGTTTGTTTGCTGTTGCTGTAGTTATATGACTGCGTTAGGTTAAGGAATGAACGCGGTGGAATTATTTACGTGTGCCAACAAAAAACAAATAATATGGCTGGAAGGAAACTTGACGTGTGGAATTTTTTTACCCTAAGCAACACGCAAGAATGTTTGCAATATTTGCAAATGTTTGGTTTCGAGAGGCGGTACATCATTGAGGTCGTATAGTATCACAAACTTAAAACAGCACCTTGAGTGTACGCACCCGTTGTAGTGGAAGCTTTAAATTACAACAGTGTCCTCCTAGTCCTGTTGTACAACTCTCAACACAACTTCCTGGCAGAGAAAACGTGCCTGGCCATGCCATAATTGTGAGTACTTCACAAATTTCAGATAACGATTGTGAGGCTACATGTTCATGATGTAAACAGATCTAAACCGAAATGTCATAACGTGTATGAATTAATGGAAGAAGTAAAGTAAACTTTATCCTTAATCACATGCCTGCACTGTGAAAATAAATAGTCTCATTGGAAAAATCATTTGCACAGACCTTATACCACTTAGTATTGTGGAAAACAAAGGTAGGTTGAATACTACAAATACATTATATGCATAATTCATATGTGCATCACATCTTACACATTTTTACATCAATTTAGATTATTTTTGTCTTAAAAATATGCTTAATTACTAACTAGTAAGTGGTTCCTAGATTTTTTTAAAAACAAAGACAATTAACATTTTCTTTAACTAAATGTTTTAATAATAAAGTTTTTAATTTTTTGAAACATGAAAAATGTTATTTCCTTGTCAAGGCAGTATCGGTAAGTTTGTATCGGCAATATCGGAAAAGACTCAAAAACCATATTGGCTCACCTTTAATGCAGATGCACACAAACACACACGCACAGTATGTGGAGTTACTGTGGCACATACCACTTTACCCTCAGAGCATGTGACACCAATCACCTCCGTCATCCCCGTGTTCTTGAACCAGTGCTGCCAATATGCACCAAGTGAATTGTCAATATAGCATAGACCTACTGCTTGTGCATTGTAGCTAGGGGCTTGGACTGCTCATTCCACCTAACTTCTTGCCATTTTAAAGTTGGATGTAATTTCCACCATTTATTCCACTGTTAGTAGTTCTTTTAAAGGCGAGCAGCAGAACCTAAATATTGGTTAGTTGTACATCAGCTCTCCAACTGGCAACACTCCCATAACAGGTGGAGAGTTCTTGGAGGACAGCAACCTTGAAGCAGTCCTTACTATACTGTGTACTAGTGATGCAACGAATATTCGCATTCGCATTCGCATTCGTGAATATTCGCATGTTTTTGAACATTCGCATTCGCATTCGAATTCGAATTCGCAAAAATGATGCCAATATTTTGCGAATGTATTTGGCAATGAAAAATGAAAATGTATATTAAATAATAATGCATCTGCTATGATTAAGACATTTTTATTTATTAACATATTTTTTATCTATAAGAGTGTATTTTAATGATATTTGGGAAACAGCCTTGTAGTTATTCACTAGATTACATAACATAAACACACACTCAATATTCTTTTATTCTTATTTGCCTAAGCAAAATCAAATTAAGGCAGGTAATTTCTTAAAACTTCTAAACTATATTATAACACAACTGTATGATCAAATACCATTGAACTGCTTTAACCCAAAACAATGGAATAAGATATAACCCAACCTTTTTAATTACAAAAATCAACTTTAAATTAGATCTTTTGTAAAAACACTTAACAATATGCATTTATGCAACCTAAAGGGTATCTTATTCAAATATGTGAGATCTTTTAATGAACTAGTAATCATGTTTAATTGTAAATCAAATCGACTTCTTATGAATAAAGTTAAAAATATATTGTGAAGAAAAACAAACAATATAATAATCTTCTTTTCAATTAAAGCAAATATGTTCTTAACATTTTGTTAATTTTAACTTTGGTACTAATACTAACTCACTAATTATGTAATTTTTAAGATATCCATTAAACATTCCTTCTTGAAATCGAAAAATAAAACTACGAAAAATTGTTTATATCTAAGCACAATTAAGTGAAACACTTAGTAATTAAATAAGAGTAGAGGAATATTAAACTTCAGAAATAGAAGTTTTGATGCCTTTTCTCCTTGCAGCCTATTTCGGTGGGGTGTGTAAAGAAGACCAGCCCCACTAAAGACCCTTTCGCTAGGCACACTAGTGGGTGGTGTTACTAAATATTGCCTGGCTATGGGAGAAATAATACCATACTTCTTATTATTTACCGCCCACCATGTAAGTGGATCTACATCATTTTCCACACGTTTATCTAATAAATATTCATTGATGGTTTTTTTTATCAAAACTTCTATAGGGTTCGTACATTCATTTTCTTCTTCTTCACTTTCGCTGGAATCCATCAGCAATTTCATGGTGTCTCTTAAAGATATAGATTTCTCTGTCAGACTGGCACTGGAACCAGATGTTTCAATCCGATGAGTAGTCATTCTGGCACGCTTAGGATTTGAACAAGACGATAGGCTTGATTCATCGTTTCCAATTGACTCTAAAATATTTTTCACAACTTGATCTCTGGTTGAAGAATTTTTGAAAAATTTTAATTTGTATCTCGGGTCAATAAAAGTTGCGGTAGCAAACAATACGTCATTTTCCAAATGGGAAAATCTGCGACATAGTTCTCGTTTAAGAACTAAAATCGTATTCCCAACGCATTCGTCGGTCACATCAAATTCACCAATAATTTTTTCCAAAGTGGACAATAATGGAATTACTGAGGATACAGAAATATTGGCTGCACTTAGTTCTTTTGTAATTTCTTCAAAAGGTCTGAGTAAAGTTATTATTTTTTCCACAAGAATCCACTCTTCGGAAGTTAGTTGTGAAATCTTGTTATTCTGGGAAGCATAAAGACATAACGAATCTTTGTTTTTCAAAATACGCTCTAACATATACAAGCTGCTATTCCATCTTGTAGCACACTCTTGTATGATTTTCAGCTTTGGCTGATCGAGTCTTTCTTGTAGAGCAGCCAGTTCATCTTGAGCTACATTTGAGTGATGAAAATGTGTTGCCATCTTTTTACATTTTGCAATCACTGTTATAACGGAATCTTGTGCCTTAAGCCCCTCCTTGACAACCAGCTGAATTTGGTGTGACGAACAATCAATGTCTCTAATTAATAACAAGGAAATACCTTTTTTCATGTTTGTGCCACCATCTCTAACAATGCATTGCACTTTTTCTTTAGGTATTTCCCAATGCGACAACATGGTTTCAAGTTTTATAGCTATATTTTCACCAGTATGTCGGCCATCGTTAAATACCTCTGCGTTTAACACAATCATTTTTCTCTCAAAGTTTTTTGTTATACCATGACATGTAAGACTCAGCAAAGATATTCCTGAACAAGAATCAGACCAAATATCAGTTGTAAACGCCAATTTTTCAAATGACTTAATTAATCCCAAAATTTTATCTTTGACTTTGCCGTAGAAATTCTCACATATAAACGAAGAAAAATGTTGTCGGCTTTTTATATTATACGACGGACAAAGATGGTTCAATAGTCTGACAAATCCAACGCTTTCGACAAAACTAAAGGGTAAGTCCTCTAAAGCAATCATTTCGCTTATTAAATTATCAATTTCCAAAGACTTGGCATTGTTGTTATCCCACTTTTTTGTTTTTTCGACGCAATCAGTCAAAGACATTTGTTTCAGGTCGGTTTTCGTACATTGTCGCGAAGTGGAGGCCACAACACTTGTTGTAGAAGCATTTCGCTTTTCATTTTCCCTATTCTTTAAAGCATTATACTCGTTTTTATGCAAAGCTTCCAGGTGATTTCTCATAGCACTTGTTGTTCTTCCTTTGCGCGAGTATTGTTTATTACATATTTTGCATTTCACATTTTCAGCATCACATATTGTAAAATAAGTCCAAACTTCGCTAACACACGACCGCTTCATTTTGAAATATCACTTATCACTGTACAATTACAACAATAGAGTCTTTACAAGTTAAAAACAAAACTTAAGTATGTTGACTCGACGCTGCTCCCACCTGTACTATACAGGATGGTGGATAGCAGGGTACGTAGTAATTTGTTACGGTGTTGGCTAACGGCACCTTGGGCTGCTGTAAGAGGGGTGGCACAAAGACGTAACTGGGTTCGGTTTATTCACGCTTAACTTTTATTGTCCAAAGTTACAGTGACCTGTACATCTATGAGACCTAGCCCCTTTTATATCTCCTCGGACGGTGGAATCTAGCTATCCCGCGCCCTACACACGTCTCGGCGAATGTTTGCGTCGGGGGGAGGTTTCGGCGGGTTGCTGAAATTACCTCGATGCTGGTGGCTGGTGTTGTCGTGCTGTCTCGGTGTCTCTCCCGCGAAGTCCTGGGCTCGATCCCTGGACGTGCAGTTCTCTCCTCGTCGCTCGTCGTTCCTCGTATCTGACTCTCTCGTGACTCCGGCGTAACTCCCGACTCCGTCGTAACTTCGTTGTAACTGTCTTGTCGCTGCTGCTCCGTCGTAAACGTCTCGTAACTCTCGCGTAACTGACCTCAACTGTCCTTCACTCTCGCGTAACTCTCTTAACTGTCGCATAACTGACTTAATGGTCCTCTGTGGCTCCTGTATATATATGTTTCTGTTCTATTTTCCATATAACTCGGGACTTACCCTCTCGTGTTTGCGGTGGGATAGGGGTAGGCGGGGTGCACTGTTTTTCCCCGATTAGTAATTTCTTGTGGCGAGGGGCGATAACATGCCCGGGACTCCCCGCGTTCGCAGCGTCACGTCGTGACTCAGGCAACATGACAGGTGCAGTTGGTTCGAGCTCGGGGATTCCTCTGGTCGTTAGGCCATCGGTTTACGGCGTGGGTAAGAATAGCGTCGCCACTACTGGTAGGTATGAGCGGTACGCGTCAAGGTTACCTCAAACTAAATCTTTACGAAAACATTATTAGCAGCTAACTTGATTCAGTAAGCCAGCAATCACGATTTGTTTACTTCGTTCAGAGTCGGGGCATATGGGCTACTCTCGGTTTTAACATGGCCGCCCGGCTGGCCAGTTCTAAACGCGCGGTAAAATTCGAGTTCGTAGGTGCACGCTTTTGGCGCCATATTTGAAAAACCAACATTCGCATTCACATTCGCGAATGTTGGAGGTGGATATTCGCATTCGCATTCGCGAATGTGGAAAAATCGACATTCGTTGCATCACTACTGTGTACCATATATGAAGGCCACATTCTTGACTAAAGCTATTCTCTTCTGGCTTGTTATACTTCGAAGAGGACCTCACAGATGGCGCGCACAACATCTCAGCGCATGCTCTGAGCCGCATCTTTTCCTTAAGAGGTAGCGTTTTTGTGAAGTTTACTGTTGTTCTATTACTGGCTAGGAACTAAAGGAATTTGAAAAAAAAATTTGTCACATTATTAGAAAAAATAATCTAACAATATTATGCAATATTTCTGTATGCTTTTGGAATTAATATCAAACACGTGAGGAAAGCCGTGTTAGAGAGGAGGGGATAAGGCTTGAAAAAAGTTTTTGAAATTGTGTTTCATTTGTATATGGATCATTTTAATGTGACTTTAATTTTGAACACCTATACATTTCTAGTTTAGCACAAAGTTTAGTTTTCAACACTAAAAACAGCTGTTTTATGATCATGCAAAATAAAATGTATTAACCTTGGAACTTTTTTTTATCGCATATTTTCAGCTGGTCTAATGTGTGTTGGCAGTGCACTCAGAATAGCCAACGTAATATTAACTTTTGTTCGTTCGTGCATCAGCTGATACAGGATTTTGTAAATGGCACGTTGTTTGTTTTGAATACGTCAATTTGCCACTCACTGACTGTCAGAATGTGGCCTTCTTATATGAAATGAACAATACCTGCAGCACTACACCATACAAATTGAAACATCTAGTTGAACATAGCATAAGGACAAGTCATCATCATTCACCAATAGTAGTTCATAACTTCAGTGGTCTTTGTCTTGTGGCTTCAATCTGTTCTGAGGTATTTCCTGTTTTTTATTGTATAGTATTACACCCGTTTTCATTGTAATATGAAATAGTAACCTTGAAAAAATTATGAAAACCGAAAAAAATGCTTTTTAGAAATGAAAATGTATTTTCCATACAAACATCAAACTAAACAAAATTAATACACTAAGATTGAGATGAGAATAACTTTTGTTGTTATTATTATAATGTCATAAAATATACTTTGTAGAAAACTGTAATATGATTTGCCATGTTTCAATTTTAACTTTTGAAATAAAATTTAAAGACAAAATATGTAGCTAAAAGTTAAAGCCTTCTCACAGGTGAATGAAGTGCCAAATTTCAGAGAAATTTTAACATGCCATTCCTATGACTTTAATAAACACTTTATCTGAGAGCAAATTTTGTTTTAAAGAAACTTTTTGAAATTTGTGCAAATTAAGATTTTAAGCCAAAATGTTATAGTTACACTTATAAAAACATGATGGTATTTTTTTTATTATTTGACACTCTCACAATTTATCATCATCATGGCATAAAAGAATAAAATATTTTCAAAATTCTAGAAAGAAAATTTTTGCTCTTGAACAGTTTTAAGGCTTGTGTTCTGCTTGGTCAGCAAGCTCTTTGACACATGTTGGGCCTGTGATTTTGTACTCCTGTAGCTGAGATTCACTCACTTTACTGCATTTAAACCAGATGTCAAAGTGCAAGGGAAGGAAGGGTGAAGGCAGCTTACCCCTACCTGGGTGCATATGTGATGATATAATTTTTTGTGACAACTATCTTTTTCAAGCTTTATTTTACATTTATGTCTAGCTGTTCCCGGCATGGCTTAATCTTGTGGCCAGCTATTTCATCCTGATGTGATGTGAGCCGCACACCTAATCGTGGCATGGTCGTTTTGACCATGATTCCACTTCTTTCGGCCGGCACCGCAGCAACTTCTGAATTTCTGGAATCAAGTAACCTCTGATTCATTTTTTGCCTGATGCATGTGCTTGGGAGTGCTCCGAACTATCTGTCTGACGCAATGTCAGTTGATGTTTGTGTAATTTTTTGGACTGTTCAACTACAAAATTATTTTTGTTTTCAACTTGAAATAAAAGTTAAAAGAATGTATTAAAAGTAAATTTTCAGTAATGTAAATTTTTTAATGAATTGATAACGGGTACCCAAACGATATAGTCATGGCCATATAATATAACAAAACAGGAGATTATAGTTTGTTAAAAACAATTTGGCTAATACTAAAAAAAAATAAGAAGAAGAAAAAGTATATACTCGTGTAAAAATGAAAATTTATTTATTTACATACACCACACACACGCGCGCACACACACACACACACATACATACATATATATAATCTGTTGTGGCAAAGAAAAAATTTTAATAGAACAATTGTTCAAAAGAAAGAAGTATTTTATTTCAATTTACTTCCTCTATAATCGCCCATGGGTAGTAGGTAAATTTATAACTATAAAGTTGTAATAGGTAAAATTTAAGCTACTTATTTATTACTTTATGTTATAAGTAAAGCAGGAGCACGCCCATGTATTTTGCATTCTGTAGTAAACCCTAGTCTACACAGGAAACCTTCCATTTATGTGCCAGCCTTGTGTTGTAATGAGAGTACCTATGGGTGCTCAAGATTGCGACACGGTGGTGCTACATAGCAGATTCAAGGGATCTTATGTTGCCAGTGGTGGGTAACTGAGGAAGTAAAGGGATGGTGGAATTAGAAGTGTGAAGCCATATTGTGCTTCTGTGGCAGGCCCTTATGGAAACTCAGTGCGCTCCAGTCGTGTTTTCCATCGAGAAGTTAGTGTAATTGAATGCCTTGAGCTGTGTCCGGCAAGTTATTGCTAACCTCACATTGTGGCTGGTTACTAGTGAATGTACCTTTTTTAGTGTTGTGGTGCATGGTTCACGCTGTTAATATTTTTATTAAGACTTGTTTAGTTAAAAAAAACCTTAGTACGTTTAAACACACATTGCTTTTCTCATTATTTTTAAGCATTTTTTGTAATTTTTATGAAAGTGTTAATATTTGATGATTAAGAATGGATTAAAATCCATCTTTCCATTTTCTGTCATGATCATTTTGCCCTTTCTCCATTTCATCCTTGGGTATATTTAGTATTTGAGGCAAGGGACTGTATTTAAAACAACTAATTAACAATGATTTTTGGAGTTTTCCAGGTGAGGAGGGTAGTGGTCAGACTACTCGCCTCGGACCTAGGTGAACCAGGTTTGATTCCCGGCGGGGCATCTCCCGGATTTTCGCACGTGGGAATTGTGCTGAATAATGCAGCTGGCCTGTAGTTTTCATGGGGATCTCCTGTTTCCTCCGGCCTTGCATTCCGGCGCAGTTCTATACTCACCTTGGTTCACCCTCATCTGCTCTCGAGAACCACAATGTTAAAGAGCTGCCCAAATCTTTCCACTCTCCAGATGAGCAGTAACTTTTTATTCTGACACTGGACTCAAAAAAAGTTTAAATATATTTTACCCTTAGGCACACGCATAAATGGTCGTGATGTGATATTTGTGTGCACAGGTTCAAGCTGTCACTTCATGTTAGCGTTAAGTCATTTTTGTACTCTTAGATAAACATGTAGCAGCCCAAGATGGAGATATGATATTTCTGAAACAAATAGGATAACAGACTGAGGAATGCACAGTAGATTGGGATATGACTGAGATGAACATGAAGTTTATATGTAATTTTCTTGCTAGTTTAATTTTGTCATGAGTAGAATAATAGTATGATATACCAGAACTTTCCAATAATTCCAGTGATATACCATTTTTGTGATTATACTATGTAGTTGAATCTTGTTAATCTGTGTCATGATAATTCTGGAATTGTGTTGGTTGGGATGATTTTAAAGTGTAAAGAACTTATGTACAAAGTTTGAATGGCTGTCTCATTTCTGCTTTTGGTGACAAGAGTCATTTGCACTAGCATTGCTGTGCAGATGGGTAAATAGGGAATGTTAAATCAACTGTCCTTCTCTCCATTAGGAATTACCTGTTTGTACCGGTATCAGTAAAAATCTGTATATTACCTCAGCACAGTTTTTTAGCTGCGCTGCTTTTCTCATATCTCCAAATCTAGACCAATAGAGATTATTGTCAAGGTAACATATTAAGATATGCCATCATAATTCCCATCCTGTCCACTTGCTGACTAATGAATGCAGTTCCTTGAAATGATTGTCGTAGCCCTGCGAGCAGTTTTGCCCCACTCTTCCCTTTATACATATTGGCTGTCATTAGTGATGGGTTGAGTCTTGAAAACTCGAGTCGAGTCAAACTAAAGATTGACTCGTCATTCAAGTCGAGTTTTTTCGTAGCAAGCATTGAGTTACTGAATGTGCAAGTTGAGTCACTGTGTTTTTAGGTTATAAACAAACAAATATTCGCACCTTACAATCAATTTTCGTGTCTTGCAAATCAATAATTTTACGTTGCTAAACCATAAAAGTTGCGTGACGCTAGGTTGTTGTTTGTGATGTTCCGCAACAATAAAAGCAGATTAGTCATGGCACACCGCTTCGTCTCTGTTAATTTTCTCATAATTTCTGTTAAAAACGTATACATAAAAAATGAAGAACTATTAACAAATAAAAACTTTTATTGTGAACTGCATGTCTGTGAATTCGGCAACATGCATACAGACAAACCTGAAAAAAGCTATCCTCCCACTCCACTCCTGCAACTGTTATTTTATTTTTCTATCGGCATCGAGTGACTGACATTACTGTTCCTATCCTAGTCATTCACTCCTCGGCAGGAGGAAAAATGCAGCGCTGTGAATCTTTTAACCAAACAAATGATAATTCTTATTGGTAGAAACTAGTCCCAAACGTTTTTCTTGATAAACCATGATTATAAGAGGAGCAGGAGGAGGAGGAAGTGATAGTCCATTCTCTGTTACTTCCAACTTTTCTGAGGCCCTACTGAAGCTACTTCCAGGATATTCCTCAGTCTCGTCGTGCAAACAAAGCTTAACCGTGTCAAGAAAATTAGGCTACACCAAAGGGACAATGCACACCACATTTGTGCACACTCGGTGCAATAATATTTTGCATAAGAACTATTTCTTACCAGGCATTACCAGCACACCTATTTTCTCAGTTTTTATTCATATTAATTGTAAATGAAATAATATAACTTGCTGATAATATATTAGTTAAAAGTTCAGTTTAACAAAAAATAAGGTTTTTTTTTACATTAACACAAGTATAAACTGTGTGTGATTTATGACAAATTTAGGAAATTACCAAAAACCTCATACATGGAGTGGTTGTTTTTTTTCCCCCTCTATATATAATTCTCACCTCCCCCCCCNCAAACTTGGTTTTAACTCAAACATTTACATTGAGCTCAATTTGACTTCAGTTTCATACAGCTTGACTTGATTTGGCTTGAAGCTGTTAAAATCAAACTTGCCCATCACGAAAAATTTTGTTTCTGGTTACAGTCCAATAAAATAGACTAGTGCTAATTACACTGTCTGACAATAAAAATTGCACACACAGAAGGATTCATCAGATGGTACTTACACTTTATAGAGGTAGTGAGTGATACAGATGAGTAATACACATTATCACAAAAAACAGAGCAGCAAGACAAATACATATGGATCTGTATTACACCGTCTGGTCATCTTCAGTAGTGCATCACACCCCCTCGCACTGCGATACATGCTACAATACAGTCTGGCATGGAGTCCAGCAGATGTTAGATGTTGTCCTGAGGCATATGGTCCCTTAATGGTTGGATGGTCTGATCTAAATCATGGATACTGTGACAGGGACGCAGCTGGCATTTCAACTGGTCCCATTCATGCTCCGTTGGAGGTATATCAGGGGAGCGGGCAAGCCATGGTAGTGTTTGGACGTGGCTGCAGCAATCCTAAGAGATCCTTGCTGTGCGCAGTTGGGCATTGTCCTGCTGGAATACTACACCTGGAATCCGGGCCAGCTATGGAAGGAGATGGGGGCATAGGCTCTCATCCACATATCACTGGACCATCAATGTTCCATGTAACACTAAGAGAGTACATTGGCTATCGTAGACCATAATGGCTGCAGTGGGGAAAGTGTGCAGCTTAATGGTGAGGTTGGAATTGTGACATTCACACCTAGGGTCCCTCCAAACTTGGACACAATGATCATCAGTCTCCATGACGAAGTGGCACTCATCACTACTCACCACACATTGCCAGCTTGTGGCGTTCCATATTGCTCTGACCTGACACCACTGCAAATGGAGCCACCGCTGTTGCAGAGTTAATGGCAGCACATGTAATGGGTGCTGGGGTTGCAGATTCACCTCTGCAAAGTGTTGGAAATGGTTTGTGGGAACACGAGAGCCCCTACACTGGCCTGTATTGTGGACTAGGTCACCCTGGTGTCCTTATGCACCTGGTGCACGATCTGTCGATTCTCTTGTCATGGTAGTCGACCTTGTCTGTCCTGAGCTGCTCATCCATGTGTGGTTGCCTTCACCTATCCACCATTTCCAACAGCATCAGACAGTATGGTCTGAACAATCCACATCCACAACTGTGCGGATTTCAGCCCAATTATGAGTCCTCTCTCAAAGTTCGTCATTGCATAAAGCGACGTCTTTGGCATCTTCCTGACATTCTTCTTTCAACCTGTATCCTTGCTTGGTATTATCATCTGGTGTTTCTCACGTTAATGTGGCTTTGACTACACGCCAGTGGCTACAACTGCTGGTCGGTGCTTGCAGTGTCACCGCCAGATGTACAGTCAAATTCGTTCACACCAGCATAAGATCATCTGCATACCAGTCTGTACTTTCGTTATTTATATTGTTTCTTGGTTGTCGCATGGTTTCTTTGTGGTTTGCTATTTTCATTGTCTGGCAGTGTATTTCTTCAATTGTATACATTTTATTTAGTGTTGTAGAGTTATTATAATCAAAGTCCCTGTTTGTAAAATTCGTAGTATGGAAATATGTGCACTCGGACTGTCTCCTCGGCAGGACAAGAGATGGTCACACTAATTTGTCGCTTTCTATTGAATTTGATCTCATTTTGTTGTACTCACTGTAACCACACACATTTAAAAGCATTTTTTTTTCGCTTTATTCTCTTTATAGCTGATCTTGTTGCATTGTGTACAAGTGTATCCAAAGCCTAAGGGCACATGGAAGTTGCAATGCCCCTTGACCTTGTATATATCCCAGTATGTGTTACAAGCATAAATTGTACTAACATTTCAATGTTTTGAGTGGTAAATCAGTGAAATGCAAGTTTTGATCATCCTGGTTATGAGGTTTAATTGTAATAGAAAAGAAGATTATGTAACAGTGAAGTGATTATGTATTTTTTTTTCCCCTTTTCAGAGTTGTTGGTTGATGCCCTCTTCAAGCCTGGTGTCAAACTGAATCCTGAGCACAAACCCAAGTATATCTACTTGTTAGCGTATGCAGCGAGTGTGTTCGAAAATCCCAGCAAAAAAGGGCAGGCTAGAAGTCTCAATAAAGATGAACTGAAGCAGACAATTCAGGCTGTTGAGAAGGTGCACACTATTTGCAATGTAAATAAGGGCTCCACAGAACTGATAGCAGAGTTGAGCACTTTGTATCAGTGTATCAGGTATGACATTATGAGTTATAGATAGAGCCAAGATTTTATGGTGTTATTTAAATAAAATTTTAGATTTCGCCTTTATCTTCATAAAAGATTTACTATGTGTGCATCAATATGTACTTGTCAAGCTCAGTCACGATGGCTTCGGGTTACTACAATAAGTGATTATCAGAAAAATATTTTAGTTCAACTTGATTTTGACGCACAATGTCTGTGTTTGACAGGGACGTCATGGTTGGGTTAGTTTTAGGTGTGTCGGTCAGAGACATGGATGGCTGTCAATATTGACTTATGGTTTCTCCACTGGAGCCCGACCAGTATACAATCTGGGGCACGTGGTTTGGTGGCTTGGTTTTGTACAAAGTGCGCCGAATGACCTTACATGTTACCTGCCTGCACACCGCAACTGGTTTACCTTTGATAGGCTTCGTCCTTGGTAGCTCCTGGCTCTGCTCCTGCTGGAGTTCATGCCTAGGCTCGGGGAGAAGGTGTTGTTGCGGCGGGTGATGCAGGTAGAGGCCCAAGGAGGGCTGCTGGCTCGGCTGAGAAGGCATCACTAGTTTGCAAGACCCAGTGGTACATTGAGTCCTTGGCAGAGGGCAAAGATGACGGGGTGTGGTTCTCCGGCAGTCTTGAGTGGAGGCTGAAATGAGGAGCAGCGGGAGCTAGAAAGTAGGCCTCTCCAACTGGCGGGCGGCTTGAGCTTGTTCCCGGGGGGTTATGCTGCAAAGTGCAATTGGGGCTGGGTTACAGCCCAAGTTAAGCTGGGAGTTGTTAACTGCCTTTCTAATACGTAACCTGTAACCTCTCCTACAGGTGTAAGGCATGTAGGTAGGTTCTATGGTCAGTCACGCAAGAGAGGAGCAGGCGACGAAGTACCCTAACTAAGTGTTGAGCTAAGTCGAGGCCAAGCCTACCAGAGTTGTACCCGGGTACTCTTAACTGGCGACAGTTCAGCATGGTGGTTAGAGTGGTGGGTTTACCCTGGGAGTCCGACAACGACGTGGGTGTGGACCAAAGGGGCCAGACCTCCATACCCAGTCTTTCACTCTTTCCGGCAACCGTTCAACGTGGTGGATGATTGAATGGACAGGACTGACTGACTAACTGCCTTGTGGTTGTGACCTAATGGTTGGGGCTCTACCGTACGTGCTCCCGGTTAAGGGAGGTCGCAGTCCTACACTAGGTTCGGAAAATAGGTTGGGAATGCTGCGGTCTCCTGCTCTTCCATGATAGGCTGACGTCTACAGAAGTTGGAGTTACAGTCACCCTTAGCAATGAGTACTCAGAAGTTACTAGAGGACGTGTTTATTCCGAGAGGAATAACACGCTGGCCGGTACTAACTCCTAATTTACCAAGAACTGTAACAGAAGTTAACCTATGCAAACCAGATGAAGGGGATCTGGGTCTGAACTAACAAAGCAGATGTGGCTATGTAGCTATGATCCTGGCTAACCCTAACTAACTCGAAACTTGTCTAGAAGAGACACTGGTACCACTACCAGAAGGGTAGTGGTGTAGAAAAGGGGTGTTGACTTCTTCGGGGGGATTCTGGTGAAGGTCTCGTAGAGCATCTGGTAGCTCGCGAAGACGTTGGTGTAAGCAGAGAGCTCCAGTACTGGAAGTGGTGGAGCGAACTGCTGAGAACGAACTGCCGTTCTGAGACTGCATGGACGTACATTCCACCTGCCCGCAGGCTCTCTGTGATGCAGGGGTGGTGGGGTGGGCGGGGCTGCACTCTCTGGTGCCATCTCTCGGTCCATGGCAAAATCAGGCATTGCTGTCATGCAGGTTTGCATCTGTGGCATGAGCTTAGGCACTTAGCTTGTGTACTAGGCTGGCTTCTATCACATGAGAGTGGTTGGTATTACGTCTGATAATAAGGTGAACTAACTTGGCTGACTTTGTCCGTGAGTGCCCCCACGTCTAGGGGAATGCTGGTAGACTCTGGATGCCAGTTGTTTGAGGTTCACACCCCGCCTGGGTTGCGTGATTCCATGTGCAGATGTGGTGAAGTTGATTTTATATTTTCTTATCAAAGAGCATCACTCGTCAATTTAAAAACTTTAATCTTTCTATGTAATTCCTTTAATTTCTATGTATTCTGAATATGGTTAACAATAGTGTATACTTGCACACATGTTTAAGTAAACATTTTTTTTAATACTTAACATTTATACAACTACATATTCAAGAGTGAGCATCTATGTATTTAAACTAAAAGAAAAAAAATCATATTTTGTGCGCGTGCGCGCATGTGTGTGTGTGTGTGTGTGTGTATATATATATATATATATA